>JANBPO010009603.1:54436167-54609683 GCA_024336825.1 Amorphophallus titanum | reverse complement strand
ACTCAACCTAGAGTCCTAGATAGACTCAACCAGTCCTAGAGTCCAACTCTGACTCTGATTATATGCGGATCAAGTCACCCTAACAAATCTCCACCTTGGTGTGAATCTACAAACCACCTGAATATCAACCCAATGTCGAATCCACAACCTATCTGTCAGCCCCAACATCCTATACTCAGATGCATGCACCCCAACTGGGTGCCTTACACAGCTCAGTACCGCTGCATGCCTTGATATGACCCCACCTCTCTCATTTGACATGAGAGACCACAACCACCATCGATATATGAAGCGGAAGGGACCTGCTTCTTCCACACTCTACCATCAGTAGATCGAGTCCTCCGCTGATCCATACTACTCACCTGGTACACACTCGGTTGAGACACGCCTGTGTCGATCCTCCCTATGAGCTTGTACACGCCATTCACCATCTATCCCCGTAGTACATTCTATCCTTCTCTGCATACTCTAAGAGATCCACCTTCAAGAGTGTATCGGTAACCTCTTGAATCTAACACTTCCAGCGAGATCAAGTTCTTCTTTAGATTTGGCAAATGTTAAACCTCCATCAATGTACGCATCACTCCATCAAACATACAAACTACCATCGATCCCACTTTGACAACTATGCACTCCATATTATTTGCCAACTAGACCGAGCCACCATCACATGCCTGATATGTACTAAACTGCTTCCTGTCCGAACACACATGAATCAAGTAATCGGAATCTGAAATCCTACCTGAATCTCCCTCACCTGTAGATGTCATATAGAAGACCATATCTCTCTCAGCATCCCCTACAATTGTCTGAATAGATGATGTCTCTTCATTCTCCTTCTCCTTTCGCAGCTTTGCATCCTTCTCTCGCACCGGACAATCCCTCTTTATATGGCCTTCTCGATCACAATAGTAACATGTCCGAGGAGCCCATGACTTGGAACGACATCCAATCTCCCTTAACCTCCACCTACAATCGAAAGATGATCCACACTTGATCACTGTCGCTCTTCTGTCGTGACTCGTTCATAAACAATGAAGTGAGTGCATCATCTAATTTGAGAGTATCTGTTTCAAATACTAATGTAATCACAATATGATCATATGATGCAAGCAATGATGTTAACAAGAGAAGTGCCTTGTTCTCCTCATCAATCTTCACATCTAGGGCAAGCACCTTTGTCAAAATCTTATTGTACTCATCTAGATGAGTTTCCAGTCATGCTCCCTCCTCCATCTTCAAGCCATACATTTTGTTTATGAGAAACAACCTGTTTGTCAATAATTTGAACTTATAATTGCTCTCCAACTTTTTATAGAATACTATCAGATCATCCAAGACAATCACCTCCCAGAGTATATTATCCACCGAGAATAGTTGTATCGTGCTATTCACCAAGTCCTGCTGATACGAAGATACCTACTGGGCAAGTATGCTCATTACCCTACTCTTCCAATCAATTTAGGAAACCCTAGTGGTATGGATTCGGATTATTCAAATGATGGATCTCAGGGCGAGAGCGAATGAGGATCAAGAGAAGCCATAGTTATGAGTCCATGTAGTTAGTTATAACTCAACTATGTGATTTTTCCTTTTCTTGAGTCTAGTAATGTAAGAGTCAAGAGTTGTAACTTTGATCATTATTATTCAATAAAAGTGGATTTTTGAGTTTGTATCCTTGTGCATTCATCTTTAAGTGAATGTTTATCGTGCTCTGATTATATTACAAGCTTGAGACATATTATTGGCTGCTCACGTCCCCGATTTGCTTCTGCTATACATATATCTCGAGGTGCGACATACCTTCTTTTTGTTGGGTCCCTTAGTGCAACTGTAATCAAGAGGCGGGTGAATTGATTACACCCCTTTTTAAAAATTCCGACCAGATGAAGCTCTGGTTTCAGCAGACAGCGGATGCAACATACCGCTAGGAGACACAAGCGTGAAATTTAGACACAAGAGTGAAATTTAGATACACTAAGTATTAGAAAAAATCGTGTCAAAGAACTGAGTGATTTGTTAGAACAGACCCAGCTGAGCTTTTTATTTACGTAGATAGGATGCATGTTACAGTCTGATTTAGCCCAGTACATGTGATAGTGTTTCTATCAATGCTTGCCCAAATAAACTTGTGGCAGATAGAAAGATCTGCTACACCACAGAGATCTATCAAACACTTAGTGTGTGTAAGCAGTGTGTGTAGCAACGTAAACAACTTAGTGTGTGTGATAGTGTTTACCTGAACCCGTGAATGAGGATAGAAGAAATGGACAAATGAATAGGTATTTAGAAATGAACACAGAGATTTTAAGGTGGTTTGACTGCTATACAGCAAACCTACATCCACCCCTTACCAAACTCGATGAGACTTTCCATGCTGTAAATGCAGCAACACACATAAGGACAAGTCCCCAACAAAATGCTGATACACAGCTTGACGAGGATGAACCCCCCCCCACACACACGTTGTTTTCACAGCCATATATGAGGATGAGCCCCACACACGCACACACGTTGCTACTCACAGCAACACATAGGGACGAGCCCTACACACACACACACGCTGCTACTCGCAACAACACATGGGGATGATCCCCAAAAGAAAAACACACTGCAAAGGTGCAGCACCACACAAGGACAAACCCCCACAGACAATCACAGACGCTGATAAATAGCTTGAAATGAGGACCAGACTCCTCGACCACACACACATGACTGCATAACAGCCAAAGCACACTCTAGTCCCTTAAACAAGGTACCGAAAAAATGCTGAAAGCTCAACAACTCCACACGATTAACAAGCTAAGAAGTTCAAGAAGAACATGGCAAATCAAAATGATAAAATGCAAAATGTAGCTTCAGATCAAAATCTAGAAGCTGTAACTACAGAACTGAACTCAGATTAAAGACTGGTCTGCTTTTCTATTCAATAACTTTGCAGTAACTTGGGGAGGAAGGTTCTCTTCAATTCCTTTCAGATTTCTTCTCTTAATGCTGGGGTCACTCAGGCAAACTGCTGGAAGGCTGCTCTTCTCTCTTTTCTTCTTCTAAGAGGCTCTTCGTAAAGGCTCAGGGTGTTTCTAATGGCTAAGGGCTGTAGCTTGAACAAGCTCCGAGCATTTCTAATGGGTTTCCCGCACCACTTGTTCATCAAGGTGATAGGTCCATATTTATAGACGACAGACATGGAGAATCCCCTTCATCCAGATATGTTATGTAATTGGTCCTTTTAGAAGCTACCATCTGATTGGTTCTTTTCAAAACTATTTTCTGATTGGTTCATGTTTATCGAGAAGAAAATATGAAAAGTATCACTTTTCCATATATGTTTTCTGACAGGTCCTTTTCACAAAAGTAATCTGACTATCCCATGATGAAAAGGAAGGATATTTGTCCTAGGACCTTTTCAGACATCGAGACACGTGTCTTGGATGCATGTTCCATTGACTTGGAGTAAGTAGACATGTGACTACTTGAAGACTCACGTGTTTGTATGGAAGAGCTCAGGTCAGTCAATGGAGTAGGCAGATCTGTCAAAAGATCTTCATGTGTATCGACACACTTAGTGGGGTGTGTCAACGCACCTCACCACCTTCATTGGCTGTTGCGTGCTAGACTACGAGCCAGACTAGTATGTGTCGACACACCCTGATGTGTGTGTCGACACACCTTCATTGGCTGTTGCATGCTGGACTGCGAGCCAGACGTCTAAGTGTCCACATATCCTAATGTGTGTGTTGACACACTCTTGCATGTGCATGCTATTGAAGTTGCTCCAAGAATGAGTCCTATGTTGACACATTGAGAGGATGGTGTCGACGCAGCCTAAGGAGAGTTCCTAGTATAATTGGTACTGGATTTGAAGGTGTGTCTAGTGAGGACACCCGAGCTAGAGATCGGCGCGATCTGACAGAGCGACACTACAAGACACGTGGCGTCGTTCGGGACTTGCAGACTTTCTTATGGCTTGGAGATGACAAGGAGATCAAGGTGGTCTTAATTGGGATGAAATGAGATAGTTTATTGCAACCCTCAAAGCTCGGAGACCCCCTTGGTAGCAATAGGCTCAGCAGCCACCGTAGCAAGTTCAACAACCTCCTCAACAGCAGCAAGCTCCAGCACGACAACCCCATATGGGGATCGTCCATAATCCATTGCCGGAGCATCCACCAAATCAGCAAGTAAATCCTGTCACCTCCTTCCGAGAGGTGGAAAGAGGACAAGGGCGGCATGAAGAAAATGCCTCTGTCGGGGCCATCAACCAAGACCAATCTCCACAACTATGAAGAACAACCCTACAACCCACACCTTTTCCCCAATCATCACGACTCCTCATACGCACCACCACTCAAGGCCCTACTACCATCAACTCCATTCCTCCAAGGCCCCTTCTCATACGCACTCCTGCAAACTCACCCGCACCACAAAAGCCTTCTTTCACCGCAAACCTGTTGCAAAATAAACCCCTCATTATTCACCCTTCACCAGTACCGGTCTCTCCTCAAATTCCCCCACCACCTATCATGCCTAGGCCTCTCTTCGGTCGACCTATGATTACTCCAATTACCCAAGCATCATCTCTCCCCTCCAACTCCACACCCGTCAGACCTGCCCTATCGCCTACCCTACCTCCCACAAATCCCCAACCCACGAGGCCTCTCATAAGAGTTCCCCCCTCCATCACTCCTCCTCCAACTCTCACCAGTACCATCACACCTTCCACATCTATTAACCCTCCACTCATCCAAAACCCGACAGAGGTACAAACCTCGCAAACTATGGTGCTCCGCAGTGGATGGATATTCCACCGTGTATTTCCACAAAGAGAGCAAGAGCCTGTGCAGGGGCAAGAGGAGCAGGAGCATGAACAAGAATCCATACCGGGAACTCAATATGATTTATTGAAGCATCTGGATAAGACCCCAGCCAGAATATCTATTTTGGAACTGATTAAGAGATCTACCATTCACCAACTAGCTTTGAAGCAGTATCTACAAAAGGTGATGGTCAATGAAGACATACCAGCTGAACAAATTACTTCAGTTTTAACTCTAGCAGTGATCAACCGACAACTATTTTTCATGAACGAGAGTTAGCTCTGAAACCAGCTAGGAAATATGCCTTGTGTATCGCTATAGACATTAACAAAGTATCAGTGAAGCAATGTTTGGTAGACACTGGAGCATCTATCAATGTTCTACCTCCTAGCACTCTGAAAATGTGCGGCATACGAGATAGTCAGATTCAGCCATCCACTATGATAGTTACATCTTATGACAATACCAAGAAGCCACCACTGGGCATGATGACCTTAAAAGTGGGACTGGGCCTTGTGTCAATCATAGCAGATTTTCACATTTTAGACATGGACCCAACTTTTAATGGCATTATAGGTCATCCATATATTCAGGAACTTGATGCCATGCCCTCTACAAATCATCAATGTATAAAGTTTCCACATAAAGGGTGCATCATCAAAGTTACCAGCATGCCCACTCTACCGTTAGAGGACATACATTCTGCAAACTCAGTGCCCTCTATATGTTCGGCTAACAGGCCTCTGCTATCAGTATTAGACGTTGCCGATCCACGACATGACTCATTAAGGCCACAAATCTCAACTCCTTCATCAGTCTTGATATCACCATTGCCCTCTCGGGGGAAGAAGAAGAAAAATATGATGAATACCCTAGGATGGAACATTTTGATGAGAAATGGGTACAAATCTGGCAAAAGTTTGGGTATTAATCTCCAGGGCAGGGTAAGATCCGTTAAAAGTACCAAGTTGATCCCACGAGGTGGCCTGGGATATAAAGGGCCAAGCAAAGAAGCATTTTATGAAAATAGTGAAGAACTATGGGTTGCCATGACCTCCACCCTCAAGATGAACAGGAGGCCGCTCACATGGTCTTTGTACACTCATTTTGTAAAAGGGCCTACACAGCATGATGGTGAGCAAACTACTATGATTACTTCTTTGCTAGATCATCAGGACGTGCATACACGATAATTTGCTTGGCATCTAGCGCCATTGGTCACCTATAAAATCTTGGAGTCATTAAGGCCACTCAAAAGCAGAAAGATGGATGATCCAGAATGTGAGTGGTATAGGTGGTTTGACATGGACGATATTGCTATTTCTCTAAGCTGGTTGTTTATGCCGACTGATCCAGAATGGCCGCCATTGATTCATGAGTTAATAGAGAAGCCGACTGTAATCACCAATAAGAGGCAACTACTCAGCAACTACACAGATACAAGAGAGCTGGACGTGCCATTTGAAGAAGGTTTCACTGTTGACAGGCTATGGGCTAGCCTCTTTTCTCTTAATTCCATTCATCCGTCATTTGTTATCTGCATGTTTGATCAGTTACTTACCTTCAACATTCCCAGACCACCCGCTGTCTCAATTTCTTTTTCTCTAGATTCTCTCCGAAACCCATCAATCTCTCTTTTGCTCCTCGAGCAATTCTCTCAGCTGTCTGTCACGCCCGATTCTCCAATTCAAATCACATCCCCTTCTTCATCTCATTGCTTCATTATTAAAAAAGATGAAAAAAATGGTATCGGTCAACTTGAGATGGGACTATCGCTAACGATCTCTAGGGTATCCCCCTAGGGCGAATCTGGGGATTCGCCGCACGATTATCAGCATATCCCTGATGGTCTACGGGTTATCACCGTCGTACTCTGACAATATAGGGTCAGTGTGTTAATTTTCAGGAGAACTGAAATGAAGAGTGTGTTGAACGCGTTGGGCTCGTACGGTGCGACAGCACTGATACTTGTTTTGCTGGCACTGCCGGGATCGGCTTTCGCCATTGCCGGTAAATTCGAGTTCGTGAACGGCCAGGTGCAGATCATTGATGCCAGCGGCGCACGGCATACGGTGAGCAAGGGCGATGTCATCAATCAGGGCGACACCATTTCGGCATCGGCCAATGGGTTCGCCCAGGTCAAGATGGAAGACGGCGGCTTTTTTGCGGTACGCCCAGACACCCAGTTCAAGATAGATACCTTTAACTTCAACGGTAAGGAAGACGGCAGCGAGAAAGGTGTGTTCTCGCTGATCAAAGGCAGCCTGCGCTCGGTCACCGGTCTTATAGGCAAAGTTCACCGCGACAATTACAAGATCGTCACGGCCACCTCAACCATAGGCATACGCGGCTCCGGCGCAGACGTAGGACATAGCGACGATATAGGTACCGCAGTACATACCCTGTTCGGCGGCCACACTTTAACCAGCCACGGTCAGACCATAGAGACCGGCCCAGGACAGACTGCGCTTGCTGCTCCGGGACAAGCCCCCAGGTTCGTGCCCAGCTTCCCGTTCAATACCAGCACCTCGCCCAACGACAAGCAGGCCAGCGGCTCTACGGGCAACGACAGGGGCAATGGCAACAAAGGCTCCACGACGACTAACAATAATACCGCTAACAATAGCGACCCCACGTCGGGCACAACTACAAATAATGTCGTCATTCCCATCATAACCACCGACGGCACCAACCTCACCAACAATACCACCTCGTCAGGATCGCCCATCATTGCATCCACCACCGGCGCATCCTATATCCACTTCACTGCAGGAATCCTGGATACCGGTTCCGGGTATGTGATCGCCGAGGATAGCTCGAATAAAGTGACCTACCCGTTCAGCAATTACACCTTCGACAGCAATGGAGGCCTGAAAAGCGCCAGCAACTCCAGTTTCACCGAATACAATTCGGATGAATTCAACGCGCACACCGAGATCGTATCGGATACCACTTCCAGCTTCGTGGTGACGGGAGGCACGGAAAGCGACCTCTACCACACGACCGATAACAGCCTGCTCATCGGCCGCAGCAGCGGCACGGTGGTGGATATCACCTGCGGGGTATGCAGCGGCAGCGATACTTTCGTAAGCTCTGTTTTCATCCTGGGATTGGCGACTCCTCCTGCATTGGTGCAGACCATCACCGGTTCCACCACCTATAGCCTGGTCGGCAGCACCCACCCGGCTGACGGCTGGGGCAACGGAGGCACACGTAACAGCGCTGTCCTGAACGCCAATTTCTCGCACCAGACCATGAATATGGGAGCCAAGCTCACCATTAACAGCAAGACACTGACTGCCAGCGCCAGTAGCCTGCCGATAGTGGCAGATGGATTCGAGGCCAATTCGATATCGGGGGGCTTAAGCGTATCCTGCACCGGCTCCGGTTGCGGTAGTGGTTATGCAGGCGACATGAGCGGCAAGTTCTTCGGTAATGGCGCTGCCACTGCCGGTTTTGAATATCTGTTCTGGCCATCCAGCAATACCAGCGGCAACTTCACCGATGTGATTCAGGGCGTCGTAGCCTTCTCCAGCAGCGGTACGCCATCCGCCATTCCCAGCGACCCCGCACCGGTGGGCAGCGGCGGCAGCGTGGTTGGGTTAAGCAGTACCTATGCCAGCCTGTTCGGTTCGTCCAACCCTTACGGCACCGGCAGCCCTTTATTCGGTGGGGCCGATATTGTGGATAACCAGAAATTCTCGGCACGCCTCGATGCCAACGGCGATCTGATCGCTTTTGTGTCCAACAACAACTCTAACGGAGGCAGTCTCAGCGGAGGCACGGCCTCGGCAGCGATAGAAGATGGCTCGGACACTCCGCTCGGCGTAGTCTGGGGACGCTGGAACAGCGGTTATGTCGTGAACGTGAAAGGCAATAACAGTTCGGCTACCCTGGCTCCTTCAGGCAAACTGGCATTCATCACCAGCACGCAATCAACCACCTCAGCACAGTTGGCTGCAATGCCGAGCCTGGGCGTGATCTCCGCCAGCTACACCCTGACACCGGGGAATTTCCCCACTGTTTTTGATGGCGTCACGGGCAGCCACATCACTTCTGCATCGGCCAACGTCAATTTCAGTGCTGCTGCCATCACGTCGTTCACGGTATCAGGCACCGGAACTGCCGGTCAGGGCTTTAACAACTGGTCTGCCAGCGGTGCCGGTTCCATTACCAATTTCATGAGCGGCACCGGAATTGCATTGAGTGGCTCCTGCAGCGGCGGCGCTGGCGGCTGCAGCTCTGGGTCGCTTTCCGGCATTGCGACCGGCGGGTTCGTCGGCGCACAGGCGCAGGGACTGGCCTCGACCATAGGCTTGAACGGGCTTCTGGATGTCTTTCCCCGGAATAATTGTTCATTTGTTTTTCTATTTTCTTTCTTTCAATTGGTTTTGCTATTGGACGAACCAATTTGATGATCAGATGGTCTTAGGTCATTGTTTGGCGTGAAAATTGCAATCTCACGAATTTAGGAACGCACCTCCTGGTAAATGATGTGTTGGAACTTTGAATGGAAAAATCAACTCAAATTATATGGAATGTCATTCCTCGAATCCATCCTTCCTCTTTTGAAGACATCCAAACCTAATCCTGTAAACTTGGAATTTAGGATCGTCTTTCCTGGTAAATGATGTGTTATTCCTATGAAGGGAAAATCTAACTCAAATTATATGAGGTGTTATTTTCCATGCCAAAAAATATTCTCACATGATTCACATTTTAAGCCACTTTTGGCCTATTTTCAATTCCACAAAACTTGTATTGAATGATAAAATTGAGGATGCAGCTGCTGAACTGGACAAACTTTAACATTTTGCTATTGTTAATTCAATTTTTTTTGCACACTATATTAATGCCAAAACCATGGCAAACAATAACTTTTAATTTCTCATGGCACCATCTGCACATGACATCACCACTGTGTGAAGCGAAATCTGGTTGTGCCCCTCTTTAAGTAATTTCTTTTAATGAAAGAGTAAAAATGGATTCATGAAATATGTTATTTGCAGCTGTATATTCTAACAAGAAACTTGTAAATGGTATGGAGGTTCTTACAACTGATTTTTCATGACCAAATGGGGCTATTGAGAAATTGTTAAATAAATCAGTGTGAGCAAACATTTTTTATTTAATTATGCACTGCTCATCTTGCTGACACTAGTGGCGATGCACAATGGAAACATCATGTTAGTTGTCTGTGAACAATGTGATTTGTGGTAGAGATCATTTCAACATGAGTAAGGATTCGTTTCGGGCATTGTTGAAAGACAATTGTTCTTTTTTTATATTGGAAACACAAATTTTTACTCACTTTCAAAGCTAGGTTGAGATGTGGAGAAATTACATTGACTGTCCACATTGCCATATATTGTTATGGAAACCTTCTGAAAGTTTTTGGAGCTTGTTTACAAGGGTTTCCTTCTGGACATAGTTGTCAAGGTGACAAGGCGACCTAAGGCGTTCATGGGGGAGCCTAACCGCTTAGGTGATAAGGCGACCGCCTTGGCATTGCTTGGTAACACCTCGGCACCTATTTAAAAACCCAAAAAATATATACCCCCAATATGCAATTTTTTTTGGTTTTTTGTGGATGGTGATGCTGAGGATGATTTTGTGTCTTGGATAGAGGTCTGACTGATCATAGTCATGCAGTTAGATAAAATACACGTTGGCTTGTAATATATCATGCAGTTTTGGAATGAAACAGATGCATTATGTGTGCCCCAGTGAAAGGTATGCATGTTATTAAACCTCCTGCATTGATGGTGTTGTACCTCAGTTTTGGCATTTTATAAGTTTAACCTTGATGTGTTCAATTGAGAGATTGCCTAAATCTGTGTTCTACCAACATGCTGCCTTCTACCCAGTACATTGGTCATAGGTTTCCACCCTTCAGGAAAGGACTAGTGGCTCCAATTTTGACATTCAGTTCACTTTGTTCTTTGTTTAATGGGGGCTTTAATATTTCTAATATCCCCACTTGTGTCATTGTAAAAGCCATTAGAAAAATTTCGATTACAACTGCAACATTCAGAGAGAGAATTGGAAGAAGTTTGAAGCATTTAAGTTTCCTTTGCATCATAAAATTTAAACCTACAGGGAATTGATTTTATTGAAATTGAAGTCTACTTGTATCTTATGCAATGATCTTCCATTTTTTTATTTGTAATGAAGGCTTTCCTCTTAGCTTCTATGCTTGAAAATAACAGAAGCATTAAGTATATTTTTACTTTTATATGTTGATTTGAGAATCCGTTGCATGTTAATGCTTGTGTTTGCTTCTCTTGTATGATGGATCTTTTTAAAAAAAAATAGGTAACATGATGTGTAATGTACAGTTAACTGCCACCATAGATGGCACTGTAACCATCAAGCTGTGCTTGAATGCTCAACTATAGAAAGCGTTTGAATTGTTCTTTAAACCAATCCTATGATTCTGATGCTTAGTTGCTTACATCTTGCATGTTGAATTTTCCCAGGTCCCAGTAGCTTTGACATTCTTCAGGGCCATTCAAAGGCCACCATGCTTTTAATATGCAACAATGCAGCGCAAGGCATCCTTTCTTCCTTTTTCTTCAAATATGCAGGTGAATATCTTTCCTTTTAATCTGCTGTTATAGGCAGCTTTGTCATCAATTCTATATTTATTTTCTATCTCAGACAGTTGAACCTATCTTGATGAAGACTTTATACAATTGCAGACACAATTCTGAAGAAATATTCATCTACTGTTGCTACAATTTTCACTGGCATAGCTTCTGCTGCATTATTTGGCCATACTTTGACAATAAACTTTATGTTGGGAATATCCATTGTGTTTATCTCAATGCACCAGGTAACCGCCATACTCTTGAGCATTTCTTACATACTTTTATGGCAAGTTTCAAGCACTGACATTATTTTTATGGGTCTAGTCTACGAAACCCTAGCAAAACCCTATAAATAGAACCTAGTTTTGGTCTATGTGACCCTTACTTTGGCTTGCGTGAAAATAAGGTAAGGAGTTGTTATTTGGGGTAAGTTCTTTAGAAGTATTTGTTTCTAATCCATAGGACTAACAACTCTCAAAATTTCATGCTAGGAGATCGACCACACAAGGAGTTAGAAGTCTACAAAGTTGCTGGTTTCACTCAGAGACCCAGGAAACTGTGCAAACATCCGTTGAAGATCAGGGAATTCGGAAACCAAAATGAGGTATCTAGAGTTTGGTCCTTTAGAACTTTCTGTTCCCCTTAGTATCTTCTTCTTACCCTCCAAATTTCAAGTCCATAGGTCAAGAGAGTAAGGAGTTAGGACAACGGAAAGTTGTTGATTTGTCACTAGAAGTGTAGGGAACTAAGGATAGCATCCAGTCCCAAATTTGAAGTTAAAAGTCCAGGACAGAGGTAGGTTATCTCATGCACGACTAAAAGATCATTCTAGGATTAAAAGCCCTCTGATTTCACTTGTTTTCATGGATTACACACAGAGAATTTCCTATTTTGAATCGATCTATGCATTAGTATATCATTCATGCATATGTCTTAGCCCTAAAAGAAATAAAATGATTCCATGTCTTAATCTATGATCCCCATGCATATTGACAGTCTATCCTTCGTTCCATCATTATAGGATAAGTTTATATATATTGATTTCCAGACATGCTGTGAGTCAGGCATGAGTTTCTTCTTATTACAAGTTTCTGTCAGACTTAGTGACTTAATGTTTGACCGCCAATACATTGTAGCGGCCTTACGATAAACCGCTAGACATTGCAATTGATTTCTGTAAAATATTTATTTCAGTCACTTTGACGGCCTTACGATAAAGTGCCACTTCTCTGCAGCGGTTCTATCATAAACCGTCATAATCCTATGACGCGCCTACCTTAGACCGCTACAATGCTGTGTTCTGTCAACCCGAGATAGGATTAAGAGCATACCACTTAAGTTATAAATAAGCCTAGTTATCTATGATTTAACCTGTTTTAATGTTATTACTGCTTTGAGTTTTATTCACTGATTCATATTAGTGCTTGCATGTTTTTTTTGTAGTACCTTGGAACTATTTTAAACATATGATAACTTCATGCCAAAACTATATAATTTTGTACTAAATCTATGGTTTAATATTGGTTTATCACTGTTACAAACTCTCTTCTTATCTCAGAGTCAATTTCTACAAGTACATGGCATATACCCCGGTATGTGACCATTAGTTACACTTATTGCACTATAGGCACCTAATCTTAGACTTGATAATCTCTCTATTGGATATTCCTTCCAACGGACTAGGAAGTCATGTTTCAAGACCTCCGTAAGTCTCCACGAGCCTGGGATTCCCACTAGGATGTCGAGCTGGTTGTACCCTAAAAATTCAATGATCTATAAAGCACTTGAGTCTTCTACGTTTTCCTATGATCTGTCTGAATTGTGGCCATCAAGAGATTGCTACTTGACGATAGCAGCCACCCCACAACCGTGTTCTTATTACAGCACTTCCTACGTCGACCCCCTTCCTTTCTGACGTCGACCCTGTCAAATAGTGGCCTTAACTTGACCACTACTTCCTGATAGCAGTCCTAGCTCGACCACGTCCTGCCAGTTTATCTTCCATCGACATGTTTCTTCTTCTGCATCGACTCCATTCATGATAGCGATTTTGACTCTACCGCTACCTCAAGCTAGTGGTCCTTATTGAATCGCGTTCTGTCTGAATGTTGTCCAACCCGAGGTTTGACTCAAGAGTTGATTCTACTTTGTTCTTAGGTGATTTTTTGACTGTCTGAAACCTAAGACTTTATCCATTAAGGCATTAATGAACTATGAAAGTTAAGGAATATACTATTATCCTACCAGATTCCTCCCATAGCATGACCTTGTTATTAAATCTTTCTTGAACTCTCATAAACTCACGTTAGTGTATTCTTACCTTGATTTAGTTATCATGAAATTATTATTTACACTTGACATTATTGGCCAAACTTTATCATTTCTCATGGAAGTAGCTTCATTTATAGCTTGAAGATGAAAGGGCGGGCACAGACGGTGTCCAATGGCTCCACGCTAGCCCCCTTGGCAAATGGTAGGAAACACACCATTAACCATGGGGTATGATGAATACTGGCATCGCATAGTACTGAGAGTACTTTTTTTATAAACAGGTGAAATCCATGAGGCTCATCATGAAATTATACTTGCTTGTTACATGACTTGCAACATGACTTTCTAGTGCATAGCCTTTATGGTTATGAAAAGTATATTCTCGATACATGTTAGTACATTCTTATTACATGAAAGGCCAAACTTATACTCATGCTTGATTATGTTAGTATGTCCCAGATTATTTGTTCGTATCTTGGTGCTACTTTGGTTTATTCTTATCATTTATCGCATTCTCATTATTTGGCTCGTTAGAGCTAAAATGTTAATTACTTAAACTTATCTTCATGTTGCGATGAAGATACCTACTCGACATGTATGCTTATTCTTACTTTTTCAATCTCCTCTCCATCAAGGATCAAACAACACCTAAAAGAAGCAAATTAACTCTAACCCAATGTTAATAAATCATGAATCTAAGAAAATAAAATCAACTAATCAAACTTCGATCATATCTATCTATCTTGTATATAATTACATCTATCATTGCTTGCACATATGCTTATACGATCGAGCCCTCGGTATATCAAATAGTGATCTGTGGAAGGTCAGATTACATCCGACCGAAAGCTCTCACTATGCCTGATGGTGGTCTTCGGACCTATGTTCTCCGCCACGAATCGAGGGGTCAGGCTAATAAGAACAGTTATTTTTACACTCTTAGATGTATGTAGCATCATCTCTCAATTTCGCATAAATGCGTGTATATACTTAGCGGCTCTGGCAGTTCTTCATCTTGGCAATTAATCAAGGATTTTTCTCCTCCCTCAGGGGATGTAATTAACATCATAACCTTTATGGTATGACGGATTGTCGGTCCCAATATGGACCTCACTTTCGTCTGACCAAGTCAGATCGCGTGCACAATAAACTTGTCACCTAGTGGCTGGCACGCCTACGTAATAACCTGATAATATGCATATAAGAAATAAATAAATAAAAATAATCTCGTCTCCCCATAAGTTGGCACGTCCGGTGGGACCACAGTCTCCCTTCATCTCTTTTCCAAGATAGATGTGCCCCCGGGGGCTCTCCTAATGAGCGATGATTGTTTGTTTGTTTCTGTGGTTATAGGAAACAACAACGGTCACCAGATTCACTGCTTTGACTTTTGGCCCTAAGGTCATGGCCAACCACGCTGCCGGTGGGTACCTGGCGGTACCAACCATCTTCGGCTCCTTCCCGCCAGTAGTCAGTTTCCCCAACTTCTTGGGGGTATCCTTTGTTGATCTATTGGAAATAGAGGCCCTGGAGTCAGCTGGAAGGAATATCAACATGGAGCCTAGGGCCTGCAATGCCTGAAGCCGCAAAGGCCTACTATCAGGCCACACTCGACTGACCAGCTGCATGGTACACCATGTGGCCCAGGGGGCTCACCCCGCCTACCACAACAAGCTCAAGGGTCGCTGCCAAGGGAACTCCCGAAGGGGAGCTATCATTCCTATCACTGAATGGCTGTTCAGTGTTCGGCAAATCTATTTTGATCAGTGGTGTCCACATTTTCCTAGACGGACACGACGCCCAAGTAGTCCTGGACCGGGTGGTCCCTGCCATGCCGACCCGCAACTCCTTCCAGGCCCTGTCCAGAGGAAGGGCCGAGAAAGGTCATGCAACATTAAGTCTAAGCATTCCTATCAAGGTTGATGCACATTGTGCATTTACCATTGAGACAGGTCGAAGCACCTTCATGAAGGTCTACCTGTAATGCATTAAGACTTATGTTTCCTGTCAGTTTATATTGCATGAGTTATTCCTATAGGCTAAAGCTTCTCAATTAAGCATTACTGATTACTTACTTATTCTATTAACATAAATTTGATTGAGATACTTAATATGAAGATTATCATTTGATTATGGCTGATGACTCTTTTCTTAATAATACAGGTTGATTGGTCGAACACCTGGAAGACACAAGAGGCTGATGGCATCAACTCTCACGTGAGGACTTCAGTCATGCCCGAAGCATGAGCTCGTGGGGATTAAGTGAAGCAATGATTGGCATGTAATCCAAGGTGAATACCCTCTGATATTCTACCACGTGGATCATCGTACCATCTACCCTTACACGTGGAAAGGTGCTTCCAGAATCCTCTTGGAAGGAATGAGCTCTCCACACGCCTAAAGCGTGAGCCCGTGGGACCCTAGATCTGAAGATCTATACAAAGGCTCTCCTTCGATCGAAATCAGGGTACGAGAGGCGTAGAAGATTAGAGAAGCGTGCAGAGCAAGAAGAGAAGAGAAGGAGAAGAGAAGAGAGAGTGAGAAAGCAAGAGAAAGAAAGAGAGTGAGTTTTGAGAAAAATAGAGTGCCGGAGAGAGTCTGAGAGGAAGAAGAAGAGCTTGGGCGAGAGTACTTTATTCTAACTTCTGGATCAGATCCAGAGTCAGATTGCTCTATTGAGAGCAACATTGTTCCTTTTCTGTTTCTACTTTCTTTGGATTCTTCATTTTTACTTTGAACTTCATTCTAAGCTATGAATTAGCCGAGCAAACTGTGGTGCTCAGCAGGCGACGATGTTCCTCAGACAGCAAGCTGTAAGGATCAGCGGTGTGTAGGGATTTCTATCCCCAAAGCTGTGGATCGGGGGTGTTCAAGCTATGTGTTAGTAGTAAGCCACACTCTAGTCTGAGTGTGGGGTGGATGTAGGTGAAATTTGTAATGTCTTGAATTTTTTAAACATTTTTCAGATCCAGATCTGTGGGTTTCGGATCACTTTTGGGGGTCCCGGAGCGCATTTTTGTAGTTTACGTGTGTTTTTCCCTAATGAACCTGTGGAACCCTATGTAGGGCAACCCATTGTATTCTCCTACTCCGGGATGATACCACTACGACAAGCGTGTTCCGAGGATCAAGGAAATGATTTTTTCTAATTTTCTATATTTTTTTTATTTTCTATATATGACCAATTTCTTTTTCCTTTTTATGGGCAAACCGCTACCATTAGGTAGCGATCTGCCCTAGACTGCTATCTAATGACTTTCATTTTTTTATTAGAAAAAGGCAGGTAGCGGCCACTGGATGACCTCTACCTCATGGTAGCGGTCACCTAATGACTGCTACCAGGAGGCTATGGCAGCATTGCGCGGTTTACGTCTGGGCACCTGTTTGAGCTCCGAATCGACCGGAAATAGGCCTGAAAGTTGGGGAATGAAAGATAAAGGCCTCCAAAACTCAATGGGCTTAAAAAATGGTTAAGAAATGAGCTTGAGATAGGCTCAAAGAATACTCTAAAATAATGGTTAATCAGGGTATCACGTAGGTGAATAAGATAAATAACTCGACTTGCGGGCTGAAAATGGATGTCAACAAATAGGATGTAGATATGTGTGATGTGGGTGAAAAGTGGGTGAGATGGGATATGAAGTGTATGATACGTGCCAAACTCAAGCAAGTAATAACATGAACATTAAAGCATGTTGGTATTTCATCTCAACAATGCAAAGCAAAGTAGTAAATAGAACTAAACACACGTCGTAGACATGGAACAAAGAAGGAAATATAAAGTAAACACACGCCGTAGGCGTGGAGCAACTAAGAAGCAAGGGATAAGAAGAAATAGAGAGAAATATGATGACAAATACCCAAAAAGTCAGATGTGATCACCACCAAAGTAAATAATGCAGACAGAACCACACTATGTACCTTCGAAAGGAGCCGAGTGAAGCACACTCGCACGCGGGAGAAAGAGACTCAAGTGCAGAGCAGAAAATAGTCCTCCAGTAACCATAAGGGGATGGAAAATGGTCTGAAGATGACCACAAGGGGATCAAGACAGTCTGAGGATGACCGCTAAGTGCACCCAGAAAATAAGGTGTGGAACTCAAACCTCTACCCCTCGTGGCCAGCTAGAAGAGTTGGGCCTCATGTTAGGAGTACTGTAGACCTACAAAACAGAGTAGAGACAGAAAGAAAGCAACCCAATTAGCCTTGGAGAAGTGCAATATTTATTGAGCAATAGAACTAATATGCATGAAAAGGAAGGGTGGATACCTTGGGGGTTGGTGGTTTTTTAACCCCTGTGGGGTGTGAAAACAATAAGAGGATGTGTGTAAATGTTTTTTGAATGCAGAAGAACGTGAAAGAAGAAGGAGAATTGATGCTATGATGATGCAAAGAAGAACAAAGACTAAAAGAGAAAGAAAGACACAAAAAACACAAAAGAACCGGTTACTCCCTGAACCAGAAGACTTAAGGATGTAGAAATAAGTTCTCTCTGGTTGGTACTCGCTCTAGAATGCAACAGCACTTCATTGCAAGCTCCTATCATGCTTGTTCATGTGACTTGTTCATGTGACTTGTCAAGCCAAAAAAGGGTGTAGATATGTGTGATGTGGGTGAGATGGGATATGAAGAGTGTGATATGTGCCAAACTCAAGCAAGCCATAACATGAACATTAAAGCATGTGGGTATGTCATCTCTATAGTGCAAAGCAAAGCAGTAAATAGAACTAAACACACACCGTAGGCGTGGAACAAAGAAGGAAATAAAAAGTAAACACACGCCGTAAGCATGGAGCAACTAAGAAGCAAGAGATAAGAAGAAATAGAGAGAAATATGATGAAAAATACCCAAATAGTCAGATGTGATCGCCACCAAAGTAAATAATGCAGACAGAACCACACTACATACCTTGGAAAGGAGCTGAGTGAAGCACACTCGTACGCGGGAGAAAGAGACTCAGGTGCAGAGCATAAAACAATCCTCCTGCGACCGCAAGGCGATGGAAAATGATCTAAAGATGACCGTAAGGGGATCCAGATGGTCCGATGACAACCGCTAAGGGCACCCATAAAATAAGATGTGGAACTCAAACCTCCACCCCTCCTGGCCGGCCAGAAGAGTTGGGCCTCATGTTAGGAGTAGTGTAGACCTGCAAAAGAGAGTAGAGACCGAAAGAAAGTAACAAAATTATCCCCAGAGAAGTGCAATATCTATAGAGCAATAGAACTAATATGCATGAAAAGGAAGGGTGGATACCTCGGGGGTTGGTGATTTTTTAACCCATGTGGGGTGTGAAAGCAATAGGAGGATGTGTGTGAATGTGTTTTGAATGCAGAAGAACATGGAAGAAGGAGAATTGATGCTATGATGATGCAAAGAAGAACAAAGACTAAGAGAAAGAAAGACACAAAAAACACAAAAGAATTAGTTACTCCTTGGACCAGAAGACTTAAGGATGCAAAAATAAGTTCTCACTGGTTGGTACTCACTCTAGAATGTAGCAACACTACGTTGCAAGGGGTTAAAAAATAGTCATCTAGTAGACCACTTGCTGATTCTGGCAGATCTATGCGCAGGCTCACAGGGGCATCTTTCTTGGACAATTAAGTTGACATCTCGGGGTCAGATTGCCCTATTCATGGGTTCGTTTTGTAGCCCTTTCTATTGTATTTCCATCCATATATCATTTGCATTATTTGGGTCATGTTTACATAGTTTAACCGTGTCTTGATTTTTTAGTTTTATGCATAAAGTCTGTAGGTAGGCCCAGGGATAGGTTCAACTTCTGTTGATGCTACTTATGTTGCTATTGTTGCATGCTGCCATTGCTGCTGTTAATGTTGCTAGTCTGTTGCTAGTTGCTGTTGCTGCTTATGTTGGCCTTGTTGAAGTTTTGCTGGCAGCTGCTACTACTGCTGGCTGATGTTGCTTATGTTGTTACTATTGCAGTTGTTGCTGATGCTAACTAATGTTGGTGTTGCTTGTTGATGCTAATGCAGCAGCTGCAGATGCTATTGCTTGTTGTAATTTTCCTTACTGAAGTTTGTTGTTGTTGTTGGCCTACTGCTATTGCTTATGCTAGTGTTGTTGTTGACTGCTATGTTGCTTGTTGATCCTGGCCTTGCTAAAACATGCTGCTTGTTGCTATGATGACTTTGCTAAAGCTGTTGATGCTTCTATTGCTTGTTATTGTTGAGCTTCAGTTGACCTCGATCTTAAGGTCACGGTTCCCAACTCCAGCACGTTTAAATGAACGCGGTTTGTCGAGCGGTCGCATTCTGGGTAAGTTGACTCAATTGCCTGGCTTGGTAAATGTCAGTTGACTCCCTTGCATATCAATCGATTGACTTCTAGCCTGGTCGACTGATTTTATCAAATTCAGTTGACTCCCTTTTCTTAGGTCGACTGGTTTTTTCCAAAACTCTATCGACTTAAGCTACCTATCTTTCAGCAATGTCTATCGACTTCTGGGAGTATCAGTCGACTTATGTCTACATCTATCGACTGAGTTTGAACTTAGTCGACTGACATTTCCTTATCAATGACTAACTAGCCAGCTCCTTTGCCTTTCTTCATTTCTATATGTCCAAGGCCTCTTGCACATTGCTGCTTTGTCTATAGGTAAAGTCTGTCGACTGAACTTGATGGACTGTCAACTTGGACGCATTTCAATCGACTAAAATTGAATTCAGTCGACTGATTGTTTCTTATTTTGCCTACTTCACCTGTACTTTATCAACTGAGTTTCCTGAGCATTCATTTGATTAGTGAACATTTCTGAACACTTCATACAACTTATAATTCATAGTTAGACATCATCAAAACATATAACACAACAAAGCTGGCCTCTCCTCCTGATCATGGTACTCCTGTTGAAGAATTAGCTTCCCTGTCATTCATATTTGGGTCCCCTCCTTCGCAATTGATTCGCCCAAAATCTCTGGAATCGGAAGTCCCAAAGGAAGCTACCCTCAATGTCACCCTCCACAATGGTATCATTCCCCCATCCCAAAGGCCACCCCAGCCCGAGGAAGGGGTCAACTCCTAAACTCCCCCGGCGGAGTATGACATTGTTCAACACTTGGATAGGATTCCAAGTAAGGTTTCCATTCTAGAGCTCATTAAGAGGTCCTCTTCTCATCAATCCGCCTTGCTCCAGTTCTTACAAAAGATCATGATTAACGAGGATCTCCCAGCCAGTGGCATGACTGACACCATCCTATCCATCACACAAGGTCCCTCTATCTCCTTCTCCAACATGGACTTGGCTCCACCAGAGAGTAGGTCACTCCCTTTATGCCTCATTGTCACTCTCAACGGGGTCAGGGTGGACTCCACTTTGATTGATACCGGTGCTTCAATTAACATGTGTCCCATGAAAACCATTGAAAGGATCGGGTTGCGGGAAGAGAATTTGGAATAGGTATGCACCACCATCTCGGCATACAACAACTCAAGAAGACTGCTAAGGGCAAGGTGACCTTACGACTTGGCCTAGGTCCTGTCGTCATGTCCTCGACTTCTTTGTCCTGGCTGTCGACCTAGCATACAAAGCCATCTTAGGGCGACCCTGGATTGACCAAACCTTGGGGATCCCGTCAACCGCCCATCAGTGTTTCAAGTTCCCTTACAATGGAAGAGTGATCAAAATCAAAAGCAGCCCATTGGTGGAAACCCTTAATGCCATCACATCCGAACAAATTCCCTTCATGACCATCCTAGACAAGGGAAAGAAACTTGTCCTTTCCATATTGGGTGCCGTGAGGCCCTCAGCCCTGTGTCAAACAAGTCACTCCATCCTCCCCGACCATTCAGTCACTCTAATATCCCGCTAAGAAGAGGATAGGAGATGATGGCAAGAATGGGTTTCATAATGGGTAAAGGTTTAGGTCAGCACGACTAAGGTCCCACTCAAAGGGCAAGGCTTCAGGTCTCCAAAGGTCGCACTAGATTAGGCTATTTAGCTGAATAGGCATCTAAAACCACCCAAGCTAGGGGTCAACTTTATGACCACTTTGTCAAGGGCCCAGTACAGCCAGGGACTCGGATTGATCCGAGTGAAAGCCGTGAGTTCAACCAAAAAGAAACTACTCAAGATCAATTGTTCAAAGAGGACTTCGCACTCCTTTCTCTATTCCATTTGGATGAACCTCCTGACAACGCCTCACCTATAGGCATCTTTTTAGCACTAGATAGATCGGCTCCTGTTTGCTTCATTCCGTTTATGTTTTATCCTTCTTTTTCTTCACTCCTTATGTGATGACCCGGATCCCAGATACCAGATATACCTGATAGGGCTATCAAATACACCTGATACCACTTGGAACCCGCGAGGCCTCCCAAGAGCTGTAAAGCTCCCTTTGATAAGATCCGTTTGCTTTGCATTAGATCTAAATTGATAATTGCTATTTCATCATACAAACTTCAAATCAGTTAAGGTTTTCTTAAAAGTTTGAAAACACCCAATTCACCCCCATCTTGGGTGTCATTGATCATGGGACTTCAACCACAACATCCCACCACCAGCTGGCTATGCACCTACTCGACCGGGTAGCAAAAATGCCCATTACCCTCCACTTCCTGAAACTCTCCCTGATATTTTCTCGGCTCTCATGTACATTGGCGATCTCCAGCTTCCTCCAGAACGCCCAAATTGGAATCCGGTCGCCAATCAGTCTAGATATTGTATATATCATCGGCAACCCGGGCACACTATCGAGAGGTGTTATCAGTTCCGTGATCTTGTCTATGATTTGCATAAAGGACAGAGAATTGACTGGGCACAGATGCATAGGTTGATTGAGGACATCAAAGAAAGAAGAAGATAGGCGCCGAGGCTGCAGTAGCCGGCACCACAGCAGCAGCAACCTCAGCAAGTACAACCCCAGCAGTAGTAGTAGCCCGCACTAGAACTAGGGATTCATCAGAATCGTATGCTGAACTGCCCACCTGCTCACTCCGCAACAATAGCCACTGGCACCGGCTCAGGTGAATATTGTTCACCACCCAGCTCCCAACGTCGGGTGGTCCTATGATGATGAGACTCCCGCTCATCTTTTGACCCACCACCATACATACACCAACTCCCCTTCACCTTCTACCCATGTCATCATTCAACCCACCATTTTAGCCTCCGCTACACCCACCATTCCCTCCAGATCCCCTATTGTACCCACCACATTACCCACCATTCCACCAATCCTCGCACCTTCACCCATTGCACCCTCCATTATCACCCCTTTACCTAACCCTTCGCCTGTCATCCTCCCACCAGGGCCTGTCAGACCCGCCTCCGCCATCACCACCCCCCTTCTATTCCTACTACTCACCCCATTGGGCCAATCGGGAGTCCATCTAGTGCCGTGCCGGCATAGAACCTTGCCCTCCAGAGCGGGCATTTATTTCAGAGAAGTTATCCCTCAACTGGTGCACCAGCACCCAACCCTCAAGTTTCTCCACCTACAGTTGAATCAGAAGAAGTAGACCCCCTACCTGGCACAAGATATGATTTACTGTAGCACCTGGACCGGATGCCGGCCAAGATTTCTGTTTTAGAATTAATCAAGCGGTCCACACTGCACCAAGAGGCCCTAAGAGCTTTTCTGCAGAAGGTTATGGTCAGCGAGGATATGGCCATAGATAGTTTGCCATCGGCTCTGGCCACGATTATAAAGGGGCCAGCCATTTCTTTTTTAGAATCAGAATTAGCACCGCCTGAGGCACGCCAGATGCCACTTTGTATTTCAATCACACTAAATAAAGTGGCCGTCGATGCAGCTCTAGTGGGCACGGGAACTTTGATAAATGTTTGTCCCTTGAGCACTCTGCGTGCCTGCAACATTTCTGAAGATATGTTAAGGCCAACTCCGACAACTATCGCTACTTATGATAACTCCAGGAGAGCATGCCACGGCGTGGTAACTATTCAGGACGAACTCGGGCCTCTCACAATGGCCATGGAATTTTATGTATTGGACATTGATCTAATGTTTAAGGCTATTCTAGGCCATCCGTGGATTAACAGTTTGCATGTCGTACCTTCGACTGCTCACCAATGCCTCAAATTTCCATTCCAGGGGCGAGTAGTCAAGGCAAAAAGCATATCCACGGTGCAATCTGTTGAAGTTATTTCTGATAAAATACTGTCAATGCTTTGGCCGAGTAACAAGTCGGTCCTTTCTGTAATGGACTTAAATTTTCCATGGGCGTATGCATCACGCAAGCCCGCCACTGCACCAATCAACGTTAAAGTCAAGTCCAAGATTAGAGACTCTAACGGCTGGCACATGATCTTGAAGTTAGGCTACAAGCCAGGCATGGGTCTCGGCACGCAGTTGCAAGGGCAGACTAAACTCGTCCCAAGGGACCGAAAAATGAGTAGAAGAGGCCTCGACTACTGGGAGTTGTCATTGTCAATGTTGGGAGATTCAAGACCGTTGACGTGGAGCTACCATCAACACTTTGTGAAAGGGCCGCTACAGCTCGGTACTTTGAAGACGCCGCTGTGCTAGGACCAGAAAAAGAGTGCTGCTTGTACAGTGTTCGGATCGCCTTTGTTGCCAGAAGGGCTGGTGGATGATGTTGTTGATTGCTCAGAGGTTTTTGTTAGGATGTTTGATGAGAAAGAAGGTCCGAGAAGACCCGAGGTGCGGGTTGTGAAGCATGCATGTGGAAAGCTAGCCCAGCGTATGAGGGAAAGGGGGAGCTCGACAGTTGTATTCACTTTGCCTCCTTCCCGTCTGATTTCTATCTTTCAATAGCTGGATGTTATTCCCCGTTCACCTCCAATTCTTGTTGATCCTTTGATGTTCCAGTTTCCTCCTCGGCTCGAGAAGTTGATTAAACTTTTGATTGTTACTTGTCCTTGTGGGCGCTACCCACCGATTGATCTAACCACTCCGTGGTTTTCCTCCTCTGATCCTTTCTTGGACATCTTTGGGACCTATCTATTCCAGATAGGTCTCTTGGGAGACCTATCCGGTCTCATTTGACTAAAGGAAGAGAGAGAGAGAGAGAGAGAGAGAGAGAGAGAGAGAGAGACTGTGGGCCCCATATGATGACCTAACCGGTCACCTAACCGGTCCCATTTGGCTAAAGGGAGAGAGAGACTGCCCTGGATAGGTTCTCTCATTTTTTTTGTTTTCTTTGATTTTTTAGGGTCCAACAAAGACAAAGATCAAAGTTAGGGGGTTGGAGATCAGTCCTTTTCTGCTGTTTTTGGCTGCCGCATATCCATGGTGGAGTTTTCCTTTTCCGCCCCCTTTTAAATAAGTTGCAGCAGCAATGGAGTGTGAATACTGATAATTGATGCACAGCTCATTAGAATTGTAAGGTTTTGTCAACCTATGAAAAATATGAAATCTATTAAAAATTGAAGCACAAAGCATGCTTTTAGACCCATTAAAACACTTTCCACATGCAAGAATGTTTTATTTTCACAGGAGAAAACTTTGAACCAGAGGTACAAAGGATCCATGTCTCTTGATAAGAAATTGCTACTTAACCAGTTTGATAATCCTAAAAAATACTAAGCATCCAGTCCGACTCGTTTTAGGTAAAAATGAAAACAACGAAACCAGTTAGACCACCAGTAAGGACTACGGTCCTTTCTTGGATGTAAGCTTGCACTCAATTATATCCCTTACTGACGTTCTGATTGATGTTGGTGTTCTTCTAACATTCGGCTCTTAGACAGTTTCTTCTGCTAAACAATTGGAAGTAACTACAGCTCTGCATACATAAGTGGGAGGCTATATTCTCTCAAACAGTGCTTTTCCATGCTGACAGAACATAGTTAGCTCAAAAGCAAAAAGATCAATCGACTACTCTTGGGAGTTCTGATGGATGTTCATGCACTGTGCCATCATGCTGCTTGAAACGCTGGAGTTATCTGGTCTGATTTGATGACCTGACAGGCACGGCCCTTGTGTTGGCTATCAATGTTAAGTAAAACATGGTTATGGAGCACCAAAAATAACCACATATGCAAGCAACAGAGTGGACAGGGTGGCCATGCAACTGTTCTTCTTCCTCACAGCACCGGAGGAGATTAACCTAAAAGTAATGACATAAAAGGGACCAAAATAAGAGATGATAAACTGTGGTTTTTCATTCATAACCAAAAGTAACATCAGATCATTCAATTTTTAATAGTTCAGAACCTTCTGCTTCTTGATACAATATTATATATGAAATGGTGCTTGTTGGGAAACTAATCAATCCCTCTCAGTGGGAACAATGAGTCTCTACCTGGCCGACTTGGCAGGCTCTGTTGTCAATCCAAAGCCAAAGGGGAAAAGGGGGTCATAATGGACATCTCCAACATTCATGGGCAGCTGATCCACAGACTTGAACCAGGAGCGAGCAAGCTTTCCAGTGAACCCATGGTCACCGAATAGGACATCAGCAACACCCTGTCCTTCGGAACCCGGAAGCCAGGCAGCAACGAGGGCATCGATTGATGACAGATAGGGCTGGATCACAACAGGCCTTCCTGTGACAAGGACCACAGCACATTTGACAGAACCACAAACATTCTGAATGATGCTTGGACCAGGCTCGGGGATTGTGAGGTTGAGGCTGTCTCCCCTGGTCTCAGCGTAGGGGGTTTCTCCCACCACAACTATGGCATAGGAGTAGTCATTGTTTTTGAGAGAGTTGGGATCCGGATTCTCAGAGAAGACAACATCAGTTGATGGGTCGACAGTAGATTTTATGGCACTGAGTATCGTGGTTCCAGCTGTGACATCGTTTCCGCTGACTCCCTGCCACTCGATTGTCCATCCACCACATTGATATCCCAAGTTGTCAGCATGAGTTCCTGCAACAAGGATCTTTGAAACTTTCTTAGGAAGTGGCAGCACTTCCTTGCTAGATGATTTGCCATTTTTTAACAACACAAGCGACTTCCTCACAGCTTCCCTAGCCAATTCTCTGTGCTCCTGTTTTCAGGAAAGTGCCATGACATGGTGACTTAGCATCTGATTTAACCAGTATTAATTTAAAATACTGATCCTCTAGTCAGTAACAATCCCATCCACCAATATGATGAGTCGGAAGAGTTGGTACCTGCTTGCCAAGTTGATCAGCGAAGCTAAGATCAGCTAAGGGCGTCTCAAAGAGACCCATGGTGAATTTGACCCGAAGAATCCTGCTGACGGCATCATCGATTCGGCTCATGGGGATGAAGTCATTCTTAACTAGGTAGGTGAGATTGCTGATGAATCCAGTGCAGTCATATGGTACCATAATCATGTCAAGGCCTGCATTTACTGAACTTAAGACAGAGTACGTGTAATTGCTGCCAGGTGGGGAGGTAATCCTATCAATACCTTGCCAATCTGATATCACGAACCCCCTGAAGCGGAGCTTGTTCTTGAGGAAGTCAGTTACCAGCTGACGATTACCATGCATCTTCTTCCCATTCCAACTTGAGTACTTTAACATTTTATTCTATCAATGACAAGGTAAATGAGAATTTAACATGTACAAATATTAACATGCGATATAAATTAACCTTTTACCACCCGTCCTTGAAAAGGGAATTTAAGGCACTGGTGAGCAGTGGAGGGTACGGCACTAAGATTATCAATCTACGGACGACCCAAAATAGTCTTGAACATAGGGCCGATGTCGAGCACATCAAACTCAATGGGTATTGTCAGCGGCCCGAGTTCGGCTTGGACAGTGACCACCCTATGACACAGCCTTCTTGAGTTGTCATATGCTCCCATGGTAGTCGGGGTAGGCCTCAAAAGATCTTTTGAAATATTACATGCTCTCAGAGTGCTTAGAGGACAAACATTGATGGAAGCCCTGGTGTAGACTAATGCTGCATCTATACTTACTTTGTTCAAGACAATAGAAATGCATAACAGCATTTGATGAGCCTCGGGAGGTGCTAGCTCAGTCTCTGAGAAAGTAATGGTCGGCCCCTTGGAGATTGTAGCTAGGGCAGTTGGTAAACTGTCCATTGTCAAATCTTCACTTACCATAACCTTATGCAAAAAGTCTCGGAGTGCATCTTGGTGAAGCTTAGACTACTTAATCAATTCCAGAACTGAAATCTTGGCGGGCATCCTACCTAGATGATGTAGCAAATCATATTGGGTGCCCGACAGTGGATCAGCCTCCTCCTGGTCAGTAGCCTATTACGAGGACTGGGGATTGGGCGAAGATGCACTAGTGGTGGGATAGTTCCGATGGAACAAGCGCCCACTCCGTAGGACAAGGTTCTGGGCTAGCGCGGCATTGGATAGGCTCGCGGTGGGTGCTTAATAGGCCCGATGGGGTGGATGATAGGTGTAGAGGTAGGCGTAGAGATGGTAGCAGGGGTAATGGGGGTAGTGGTGGCATGGACGGGTCCAGCTGGGAGGACGATGGGAGGAGGACTGGAAGGCAGTGTGGCAATAATAGGCAGAGCATGCACTTGTGAGGGAGTGAGGACAGGTGGAACACAAACTTGCGAGGGAGCAAGGATGGGCAAAACAACAAGAGAGGTAAGTGGTAAGATGAGGGGTTTGAAGGGAATAATAGGCGTGGTTGGTGGAGTGGTGGTGGCTTGATGGTTTAACGGGAGGATGGCAGGGGTAGAGGGTGGAGGAGAGTTACGGTAGGTATGGTGGAGGGCCATAAGCCACTGAACTGAAGATTCATCATCATAAGACCACCCGACATTGGGGGTCAGGCGTTGAACAAGGTTGACCTGAGTCGGTGCCTGTGGCTGAGGTTGCGGAGTGGGTGGATGGTTCGACATGGGGTTTTGATGGATCCCCAGATCCTGCACTGGCTACTACTGGTGTGGCAGCTGCGACTGCGGTGCTTGCTGCTGCACTTGTTGCCTTGACGCTTGCCTTCTTTTCTCTTTAATCTTAGTAATGACCTTGTGCATCTCAGCCAAATCGATGCACTACCCTTCATGTAAACCATACACAAAATCTCTGAATTGGAAATAGTTCTCTATGGTATGCCTGGGATACCGGTGGAACATACAATATCTGGACTGATCAACGACCGAGTTCCAATTAGGCCATTCTGAAGGAAGTTGGAGTGCACCAATGGACATAAGGGCTGAGAAAATGTCCGGGAGGGACTCGGGCAAAGGAGGATATTAGGCCCTCTTTGGAGCGGGGCGTTTGGGTGCATAACCGTTAGGAGGTGGAACATTGTGGTGTTGCGGGGGTTGTGGTGGCTGCTAGGGAGTGGGGAAGGAAGGTTGGGCATTTTGTGGAGCAGGGAAAGGCAGCTGGGCATTCTGTGGAGCGGGGAACTGAGGGTTACGGGGAGGTTGTTGGAAGTGGGGTGGAGCGGATTGGTTAGGGAAGGGGAAAGTAATGGCTTGCACTTGTTCATTGGTCTAGACTCCTTCAGTGACTAGCCCCTGAGGTTTCCTATTATATTTGGACTTTTGGGCCTCAAAAAGGGAGTGAATGGGGGAGTATTTGAATTGGGTCTGGATGAACCTAGCCTGGCTATATAACTGGTGCATATTGGAGATATCATTCATGGCCAAAACATTGCGGAAGGTAGGTGTGACATTAGAGATGAGCAACTTGACCTTCTCTTCCTCCAAAATGTGACCGGGCACACGGGCGGACATCTGCCTCCATCTGTCAACATACGTAGCAAAGTCCTCATTGACCTTCATTTTCTCGGCGACCAAATCAATAAAGGAATACTCCCGGTCGACCCGGTCCTGGAATCTCTAAATAAATTTCTCTTTGACAATTTTGAAACTCTCAACATCTTCCAAAGGTAAAGCATAGAACCACTCCAATGTGACTTCATCCAATGAGCGGCAGAATAAATACGCCACAAAGCGATCAGCACTTTCGAATTACATCGACTCGTACATGAAATCCCTCACATGAATATACGAGTTGGCGTTCCCATCATACTTGCAGTATGTGTGTGTAGACGCCTAATTTTAGACATCCCGCGGACCATGTCTAGCCATCATAGAAGTGACACTTTTTCCTTGGTTGATTGAGAGTGTGGAGTCTTAGCCTTGTTTAGGTAGGCTCCACCCTGTCCCTTCACAGATGTAACTTCGTGGTAAGTTGGCGAAGGGTTGCAGGGGGGCAGTGCCCCCCTGCTAGTTCCTGACTGATACACCTTCCTGGTTGGTTGAACCCCTAACCTTTGGCCAATATCCCTCTTCAGTTGGCCTACGCCCACTCTTGGCCTATCGCTACCACAACCCAGAACCCCAGCCATTGCATCACCAGAGTTGGCTGCTCAAGCTCTAGTACAAGCTCCAGTTAGAAGCTGCACAGATCAGCTAGCTCGAAGGTCTACATGAACCTCCTGATTACTCGGCAATTAGCCAAGCCCCATCAAGCAACTCCAGCATCAGCACAACGGATCAACGGCAATGATCCCGCCAATAGTGTCCTTCAACAGCAGCAAGCGAAGGACACCCAGCGCCAGTCACCAAATAGCCAAGAGGCTTCCAGGTAACCAGAAAAAATAACAAAAGGGGGATTAAAAATAGAGATACCCTGGCGGACTCAGTCATCCTCTTACTCAAGGAGGTGGCTGGGGGCAAAAAGGCCAGTAACCCGATTGAGGTAAAAGCTCGCAAGAGCACCTCAGGTAAAATTGGGTAACCCCTCGAAGTGAAAACCCGTAAGGGCACATCGAAAAAAGTAAAAGGGGGCCAGCTCCGGCGAAAACCCGAAAGGGCGACAGAGCTAGTAAAGAGAACGAAAAAACTCTCTCCTCCTCCATCCGGGGAAACCAGTCACCCACTTTCCAGCAATCATACTCCCCGTCGGTTGGCCCATACCAGTCCTCGACTAATTCCCTGCTCTAGTTGTGAACCTTGCACCTCCCTGTTGGCCATATACCGTCACATCCGGCCTACGCCAGTTCCTCGGGCCACTCTTCTATTTGGTTGGCCTATACTAATCCCTGACTAACACACCTCTCCAGCTCGTCAATCTTACACTTCCCAGTTAGCCAAACATATCTTCGGTTGGCTCATACCTTCTCTGACCACACGTTACCGTGGTTGGCCCGTATACACTAGTAACTCATGCACCATTCCAATCATTCGTTCCAACCAATCTCAGCCGATAGCCCACCTCGGTTGGCCTCTAAACCACAACAACCTTGGATACATCTATCATGAGAATCCATCAACCCATAATTTCCAGTCACCAGGCTATCATGGTTGAGTCACCATAAACCCAGTCATAACTCCAGTAATACGTCACAAAGGCATACCAGTTCCCGGATCCCAATCGTGACTCCAGCACTACGCCACCAAGGCTTACCAGTCCCCATACCACCAGTCAAACTCCATGTTACCCAGCAACTAGTCAGAGCCACAGTTATGGCTACAATGGCTTCAAGCCATCAACAGCACGAACTCCAGGTCACGTCCCTTGACAGCAGCACGCTACCAACGATAGCCGCAAGGCTCCAAGGTCAAAAAAAAGAGAGAGAAATGGAGTTAAAACTAGAGATACCCCAGCGACCTTAGTCAACTCCTTCCACGGGATTACTGAGGGCAAAAATTACCATTAACCCAGCTGAGGTGAAAACCTGCAAGGGCGGTTCAGGTAAAATCGGAGGACCCCTCGGTGTGAAAATCTGAAAGGGCATATCGAAAAAAGTAAAAGGGGGCCAGCTCTGGCGAAAACTCGCAAGGGCAGTAGAGTTGGTAAAGAGAATAAACAAAAACTCTCTCCCTCTCTACTCCTCACTGACAAAAGCCGTCAACTGCGACATCTCGCCGACGGCGACCGCTGTGTCACTCCACAACAATGGTGGCCACTACACCCCCGAGGGCCAGCCATCCCCAGTTTTCAGCCCCAGTGCTTCGGCTACAACGCCTCCACAGGCCAGCCACCTAGCTCCAGCTCCAATTTCCAACGACCAGCCGCCCAGCTCCAGCTCCAGTTTCTAGCCCCAGTACTTTGGCTACAACGCCTTCATAGGCCAGCTGCCCAGCCCCAGTTCCAGATCTAGCCCCAATATCCCGGCCACAATGCCTTCGATCGCCAGCCACCTAGCTCAAGTTCCAGTCTCCACTATTGGCTACAATCCCAATCCCAATGACAAGTTCCAGTCCCACACCCAGTTCCAACCTCCAGTCCCTATCCCAATCCCAATTCTTGGCCGCAATGCCTTCCCCGACCAGCTCGGCCCCCGTTTCCCAGGCTAATGTAAATTACATTTCCAGCTAACAACATGACATTAGCCGATAGCCTATCGCTCGGTCTACAACCAGCACACTCCAGAATCTCCTCAGTAGCACTAACCACATAGACTATTGCATCCCTATGGGTCTATGTCGGCCTTATATAATACGGGATTTCATCCTTTAAAGGACTAGCCCCCAACACCCAGTCATTTGTCCTACCTTCCAGTACTCGGTCCCCAGTTCCCCGTACCCCGGTTCCAGTACCCAGCACCGAATACCCAGTCGCACCATTTTTCATGCTCAATCTTCTACGCTTACACCCGAAATTGGGTAAGCCCAGCCCTCTTCCCCCTATACCAACACGCAATAAAAGAATCAAGCATGACTAACAGTAAGTGATCACTAGTCCACACACGCAACACTGTTCCACAATATGAAAAGTGGGACAACTCAGCAAATAACAAAAGTCCTACAAATTGTCATTAATACTCTGTAAAGGAGCCCAAGACATGCCCTTGGGGTAACAAGGCTCATTTTCTCACCTGTGTTCTCTCTCTCTTCCTCTCTCTCCCTCTCTTCTAACCCAGCAACCCTCTCAACGCCCCCTCCGACGAACCTCACCATACCACGGTCGCATCTCTTTCTCTCATGTCGAGCCTCTCCACACTGCCGCCGACATCCACCTGTCACCGACCACTGCACACATCCCCCCCTAACCGTCACTGCCCTCCCGCCGGCCAGCCCCTCCGTCAACGCCCCAGCTCCCACTACCTCCAAACGCCGTCACCCCACCGCAGGTACCTGTGGATGCCACCTGTACTCCCCACTGCACCCCGTCATCCACCTCTGCCCCCCCACATCAGCACACCACCTCCACCTCCACAAGCCCGCCGGCCACACCCCAACTCCCCACCGTGAGCTTCCTTCACCTGCACTGCGCCCCCTCACCACAGCTGCCTCCTCCGACCACCGTAACCTCGCCGTCACTCGATCGCCCTTCGCCACCCTCCCGCCGGCTAGCCCCTCCGTCGACACCCCACAGCTCCTCATCTCCCCTTCCTTCCCATCCCCAGCATTCTCACATAATCATCCCCCCTTGCTGGCGACCCTCCATCACTCCCTCTCCGTCCACTGCACCTTCACCGTCTGCGGCCGACCCTCCACTACACTCTCTCGCCAGCGACCGTCCCCCTTGCTAACATCCGACCGCCCTCCTCCTCTCTCCCCTCTCCCGTCTCTGTCGCGTGAACCACCCACAGCTCTCCCTCCCAGGCCACTCTCTCCCTATCACGGATGGTGAAACCCGGCGGACCTCCCACCTCTCCCCCCGTCCGACCCCTCTCATCCTCTGCCCACTGTACCCCCACCTGCTAACCCCTCTTCCTGCACCATCGCCACGCCCCCGGCGACCACCTTCCCTCCACGTCGGGCCACCACCCCCCTCCTCTCTTCCGCTCACCCTCCATCTCTCCCAGCTTCTTACCACCGCGGCCGCCTCCCTGCTCTTCCTGCTAACACCCTACCAGCCACCCTCTCTCCCTCTCTCTAAACCTCCCCCACGACCTCCCTCTCTCTCTCTAACCTTCCCATGCATACACGCCGGCAACCCACTCTCCCCAACCGCAACCCCCAGATAGCCCATTTCTGATCCCATCTCAACTCTCTCCCCGTCTCTCCCTCACGCAAGCCTGCGGCCCCTTGCACCTCCGCCTCCTCCACTGCGGCAACCACTCATCCCTTCTCTCCTCTCCACTCCCCCCACCACTGCACACACAGTCAAAGTCCTCCCTCCCTCCATCTCTCTACACCTGCTACCACCAACACCTCTAGCCACCTTCACACCCCAAGCCACCACATCGCTGCCACCCTTCACCCGCCCGCGAGCCTGCAAACCTACCCACGTCCACCGTCGCCCTCCACCTCCGGTCCCCTCACATGCCCAGCGCACCCCCCATCACCTCCACCCCACCGCACCTCCAGCTCCCATTCTTCTCCCTCTCTCCAACCCAACCGCACCAACGCCAGGCTCACACCCCCTGCCACCCACGACAACCACCCAGCCACTCATTCCCTCTCTCTAGACACACCCACCACCGAGCTCCCCATCCTCTCCCATGCACTCATCCCCCTACGTTGCCAACCCACCTCTCCGGTGACCCCTCCCCACCGCCACCATCCCGCGGGACGCCAGCCCACCTCCCCCTCACCCTCTCCGGCGAGACCCACCTACTGCACCGACCCCCCTCCGACCACCGCGGCAACTCCACAGACCCCGCTCCCTCTCCCTCTCTGCTACCCAACCCCACCCGGCAAACCCCCTGCGTACCCAGCCGGACCTTCACAGCCCACCCTTCTCTCTCTCTAGTCCACACACCCACCGTGAGAGACCCCCGCGCATCACCTACCCACGCCGCTGCCAGCAACCGCCCACGCCTCCAGCCACAGTGAGCCTCCCACGGGCTCCACCCTCCATGCGAACCCACCCTCCGGCCACCTTTACCTCCGCCACCTCCCATTCGCCACCGTTGCCTTCACCACCTTCCTGCACTAACCCACTCCACACTCTCTCCCTCTCTACTCTGTAAGCGCCCACACCCAGCCGGACCCCCCCCGCCTGCCAGCTCTCACCTTCGCAGGCCGCGGGACTCCTCTCCCTCTTGCCATCTCCTTCTCTCTCTCTACTGGCGCCCTCACATAGCACCGCCCCTCCACTTGCTATCTCTCCCTCCTTCTCTCTCTACCGTGAACACACGCCTCCCACACTCAGCCAACCGGACGCTTCCTTCCTCTCTCCCCCTCTTCGTTCTCTTTCGCGATCTCTCTCTCTCTCCCTCTCTCTTTCCACCTGCTAACCCTCTCATCCTCTCTCTATCTCTCTCTCACCCCTGTAGACACGTAAATTTTGGCATTACCGTGAGAAAATCCCATATTATATTATGACGTCCCAAAGCGGCTCGCATAATTGAGTCATTTGATTGATCTCCGATTTTTGTTTGACTGTCTCGTCTCACACAAATCAAATTATTAATTTCCTATAATAAATAAAAATAACCAAGTCATGTCGATGGACTTTGTTAATGGGCTTCCGACTATTCCCTTTTTCGCATTAGTCTCAAAGAATGAGCGTCTGTCATAGAGGACGCAGATTAAAATAGTGGCTGGACATCTGGACACCATTTGCCTTTCCTTTTCTATTGAATGCAGACCTCCTTCCCCAAGCTGATGGTTGCCTGTTAATGATTCCTGTCGAGTTTTAGGGGGGAGATCCTTACCCCATTAAGAGACCTTGCCAAAGAAGGACTCTTTCCCCTATAAATTGGACCTACTTTGGCGCTCGCGCCGCGAGAGAGAAAAAAAGGTACAGAAAGGAAGCATCGCCCCTTGCAGAGCACTGCTGCTCTCTTCTGCGTATAGGGAGGGTTGTTATTCATTTCCCAGCGGTGTCGCCCGGTGGAGGGGGATCCCCCATTCTTCTCCCTTTATCTCTCTTACTTCTTTTTTTAGCCTTTGCATTCTCCATTTTCTCATTGCATTCTTCGCATTCACACTATCACTTGCATGATATCTAGCCACGCTAGATCACTTCACTTCACTGAGCATTGCATGCACACCTCCTCCCTTAACCTTTAAGGGGTTTAAAACACACAAGGTGTGTTCGGTTCCCTCCTGCATGCTTTTTATTTCTATTTGGATGGATAATACACTACATTTGAACTAATCCGGTGCTCTTTGGTTTATGCTGTGCTTTTCAGGGTAATCAAAGGAGAAGAAACCCTCTTTGTTGGCCGGCCAATTAAAGAGGAAGCAAAGCCCTTAATACCTCCCCTTCACAGGTAATCTACGTGATCCCTTTCTTTTCCTTTGAGGAGTCATCCTCTGGTGATCACGATTCCTTAGAGCACCACGTGCTCCTTTCCCTGTTAGTCTATTTTCATGTTGCAGTGCATGTTTTAAATCCATACTTTCACCACTTCCCTAGTGACGAGCTCACAGATTGGTGATCATGGTGGGACCCTTGTTGTTTCTTTTTTTTATTGATTACCCTATCCATCAGCACCCACGTGTGCCACTCCCCATTTGCCCCACGTGGCAACCCTTTTTCCTCTTATCTCCATCGTGCACCATGGGCACACCACACTTTGGTTGTTAACATGTGAAATTGTTGCTCAGTCGTCTGTTTGGTGATTGTGTTTTTTTATTGCTGTTCAAGAATTAACATCGGGGCACCTCAACGCCCATTCCTTTCCACGTCTCCCCCTAGAGGCGCCTTTTCATTTATCTTACATTGTTGTCGGAATTTTCTATAATCTGCGTCCTATCTGGAGGACGTTATTCTTGTTTTAATTTTTGATATTTCTGGTATCTGTGTCTTCTCATACAGACGCCATTTTCTATTGCATATTTTAAAAATATAAAAAAGGGATTTTGATTCAGCGTCCAATCAATTGGACAATGTTTAGTTTTGCATCCTTCTAGATGGATGCCATTTCTTCCTCATCTGTTACTCTCTATGCTATCGCTGTGACATCTCCCAGTGTTTTGTGTGCATTCATCTGATACCTGTTTGTTTGACTGGGTTTATTACTCTGCTATCCGCTGCATCTGACACCTGCTGTTGTGATTTTCTTGAGATATCTGTCATCTGTTTACACCTGCTGTGCTATTACTGTGTGCATCATCACTGCATCTGGCCAAGGGACCTCCTCCCTCCACACCTTTAGGATCCATCGCCCCTCTTGGACTTGGAAAGACCCTCCATTGAGCACTCTATCTCATTGGATTGGAATTTCTTTGTCCAAGGCCTCCATAAGCCCTCACACCCGTGGATTCTCTCACGGAAGCTAGGCAGGTTGTACCTTGAAGTACCCGGTGATTTAGTCGGCCTAATTATGGTTGAGAGAGTGAAAATCTAAGCTCCCGATGGCATACCCAAATTGAAACATAGTCTTTCACTGTGTGATAAAACCCCATTGTCCATACATATTGAAAACATCTTTAATTTGACAAAATTCTTAAAATTGGGGCGTTTAATGCATTATAACTTCTCTATTGGGTGAATTGAAACCAGTGTTTGTGAAGATTTTGTTTGTCTGGGGAGAGAATCCTACGGACCATTGATTGGGTGTGGCAAGTGTAGTTGGTTGTGATTGATATTGAGTGTGCTGTCTGTTGTGATATTTAATTGACTGTGGCCTTTTGGCCCAATTACAGTTACTACCTCCTTTGAGTTGAATATTCTCCAATAGTCATTAGATATATGATGCTCAAGTCAGGTAGGGTCCTTAAGATGGCCAATTTGGAGCAGTTCCAAGAAGAAAGTGAGGCCAGTCAGTACGAGCAGACCGTTGAGCTTTCCCAACAACAATACCAAACTGAGGGAAGTTATGTCCCTATCCATTATCCACCCTCTCAATATCAACATTTCAACTATCACGGAGACCATGCTCCCAGTCATTGCCTTACCCCCCAACACCAAACCTCTTAGGTCTATGTGGTTGACACTAACCAGGTGGGAGAGCCTTCGTCTCAAGTGCAACCTCAGTCTACATCCGGGGAAGCTGTCCCCTCTTTCAACATCGATGATCTCATTATTGTTCTCTCGCAGCTGGATGAGGCACAGCGCCAAAGGGTCCAGGCTACTTTGAAAGGGAAATCTGTCCCTTCCTCCTCTTCTAACCTCGTCCAGGCCACAGGTGGCCACCAAATTGGCTCCTCTAGTGACCAGGCGGTCCATCGAGTGAACCCAACTAGCTTTCCTTCCCGTCCAATAACCCCCGTCCCTGCTGTGGTGGGTTACTCTTTTGCCAAGCCACAAAATGCATCGGCTCTTTTGCTTTTAAGAAACTCCTTTCCTAACCAACTCCCTGCTAATTCGGCCCTAGCCGAGTCCGACACCAACGTCCTTCTGCAAAAGATAGCCAGTATGGAAGAGCAGCTGAAGAAAATGTCTATTCCAAAGGACGCTCTAGAAGTTACAGTCCCTACTTTGCCAGTGTTTCACCTACCCCCATCAGAGATGCCAAATTTTCACCGGTATAATAGAACGGGTAACCCATTCATTCATTTGAAAGATTTTATGTATGAAACTTCCTTATGGTAGAACAATAAAGCATCCTTGGCCTATCTGTTTAGAAGATCTTTGGATGGACCGGCCCTCGAGTGGTTTTACTCGCTAGAACCAGCTGAAGCCGGCGACTTTGATGTCATGAAGAGAAAGTTTTTACAGAAGTACAGAGACCGTGTGGGTCCCTCTTTGTCAGACACTGATTTGGTCATAGAGAAAATGAAGCCAGAAGATGACTTCATCTAGTTTGCTGATAGATGGAGGTCTATGGCCGAGAAGCTGAGGGATACTCTCTTGGAGACGGAACAAGTTAAGATGATAGTGTCCAATGCTACCCCATAGTTCCGTCATATTCTGGCTATGAATAAGTTGAACACTATGGAAGAACTGTATGAAAGGGTGAGATATATCCAAACTCAGATGAAGGATTCACCCATTATCTCAATGTTTGACCAGAAATCGAGAGTGCCGAGGAAGAGTAACATGGTAAACAACAATGGTGCCACTACCGAGGGTGTGGTCGTAAATGAGCAGGTGAGTGCGGTTGGCCATCCCATGCAACCCCGTAACCCCCCTAGCCAAAGACCACCACAGCAATTCCAGCAGCTCTCCTTTTCAAACCAAGCAACGCACCAACAAAACAACCCTCTACAGTCCTTCCGGCCTCATGCCCCTCCGCAGAACCAAAATATGCAACCAAATCCTCCGGCTCCCCAGCAATACCACAATGTGCCACCACCAGCTAACTATGACCCTCAGCAGCCTAGAAGACCGGTAGGCCCCAAGAGAGCCCAATATCCCTCGTTACCTAAAAGTCATCCCGATATATTTAATGCCCTAATGGTTGCCAACTTGCTCGTCCTGCCAAAAGAAAGAACGACCTGGCCCCTAAATGTGGATACCTCTCGGTACTGTGTCTTCCATCGACAGCCAGGGCACAATATAGATCATTATTTTCCTTTTAAGGATTACATATATGATCTAAATGATCAGGGAGGCATTGACTGGGATAGGATGAGAAAGTTTGTTACTGCCATGAAGGCAAGAAGGCCACCGTATCAGCAAGCGCCGCAATAGGGTCAACAGTCGGTCCAGCCAGTTCAACCGTAGTGAGTCTAAGCACCACAGCCAAAGATGGGAATTGTCCAAAACCCTCTACTGGAGCACCAAAACTAGCAGGTAAACCCCATCCCCACTTTCCAGGAGGTGGAGAGAGGATAGGGGTGGCACATAGAAAGCACCTCCGTTGCCTCAATTAACAAAAATCCTAATCAGTTTCCCCGTCTTCTAAGAACCACCCAACCTTTTCCAGTTCCTCAACCTTCTCGACCACTGATACGCATAATTAACCAAACCCACTCCAATGCCAATTCTTTGCCACAAAGGCCTTTTCTTATTCGTCCTTCCCCTTCATCACCCACACCACAGGCCTCGCCTACTCCCACAACCTCTTTTCCGTCTAGGCCACTTCTTCTTTGCCCTTTACCCTCGCCACCATCCACTCAAAATGCTACGCCTCCTAGGCCTTTGTTGCTCCAATCCTCACCAAATCTTCACACACATCCTACCACCTACCTTGCACCTCCAGTGCCCCGTTCTATTCACCCTTCACCGGCTCCTTTTGTCACCATTCCTTCCAACCCATCTCCCATTACATTAACAGTTCCAGTTCCTCCCAATCCCCAATCGAAAAGGCCCCTTATCCAGGTTCCCCAACCGGCTATTCCTGCTCAGTTTGTCAATCCTGACACACCATCATCCTCTAATAACCCTCCAGCCACCACCAACCCGATGGAGGCGCAAGGATCTCAGACTATGGTGCTCTGTAGTGGGCGGATATTCCATCGTGTCTTCCCACAGCAGCGACAGCAAGAGCCCGTGCAGGGGCAAGAAGAGCAGTTGTAGGAGCCAGAGTCCATACTGGGGACTCTATATGATCTGTTAAAATATTTAGACAAAACCTCGGCCAGGATCTCCATTTTAGAGTTGATAAAGAGATCGACCACTCACCAAGAAGCTCTTAAGCAATACTTACAAAAGGTGATGGTCAATGAGGACATTTCGGTCGAGCTAATCACGTCAGTTTTGACACTGGCAGGGGATCAGGCCGCTATTATTTTTCATGAACATGAGTTAGCTCCAAAGCCAATTAGAACTTTTACTTTGTGTATCACAGTAAATATAAATAAGGTGGATGTCAGTCAATGTTTGGTGGACACTGGTGCATCTATCAATGTTCTGCCACCTAGCACTTTGAAGAAATGTGGCATCCTAAAAAGTGAAGTTTGGCCTTCATCCATTACAGTGACGACATATGACAATACAAGGAAGCCGCCAATGGGCATGGTTACATTAAAGGTGGGGCTAGGCCCCTCGTTTGTCACTGCAAACTTCCATGTTCTAGATATGGACCCCACCTTTAATGCTATTCTGGGGCGTCCTTACATTCTGGCACTTGATGTCGTCCCTTCCACAAACCACAAATGTATCAAATTTTCACACAAGGGGCGTATCGTCAAGGTGACGTATATGCCTACCACCAGACTACATCCAACTCACTTGTGCATCGGACGAACACAAGGTCGAGCGGCTGACAATGTTTGTCATTACCTACAAATGACAACTCAGAAATAAGAAGAAGGCTAACTGGGATAATCCCATTGTCTTCTACAAGGGAGACACGATCCCTTGAGCTACACCAGAAGATGACTTTGGCTGGTCCAAGCAAGTCGACAACACCCCTAAAGCCGTCTGAGTATTGGACAACTTGCCGCCACATATCCGAGAGATGCGCCTCAAGCAGCATATTCCCCAATGGCAAGGTTCTGCACAGTAAAGATACTTTCGCAAGTTGTGGACCCCTTCCCAGGTCCGGGGGTAATCCCCTACTATCCCACAAAGATACCAGGGGACTCGGCTACAACCAAGACTCAAACTTCTACGTCTACTATGTGGTCAACGTCGTAGGCCTGGTGGAGCTAATCGACGACAAAGCTAATGTCGACACCAAATTTGACAATTCTGGGGACGAGGAAGAGGATATCCTGATCTTGCTCCCAGCTAGGACCAGTACCTCAGTTCAAGTACCCAGCGAGTCCTCGCCGATCGCCTGCAAGGGCATTGGGGCAGAGGAAACCCCCAGTGCCTCCCAGCCAGTCAATGAGCCCAGTCTGATAAACCTTCCCAATGAGGATGGTTCTTAGAACAACGGCCATGAAGCACTGCCAGTTTTAGCAGGAAAATCTAGCCAAGCTTTGATGGCACCAGTCAACAACTGTCAGCCAGGCACTGGCAGTCCAAGACAATCCCAGTGCGAGCTCGCAACAACAATCTCCTAGCTCCATCAACTTCAACTGGTGTCTTCGAAGACCAAGAATTACACGAAGTTGACATTGACAATGAAGATTTCATCGATTTACAACCTGCTCCTCCCGAGCTGGGGGACGGCGGCCAAGCAACCATTGGCGAACTCGTGGAAATCAACTTGGGCGAAGATGAAGCCCCCCAGCCAACGTTCATTAGTGCTCTCTTCACCTAAGCAGAAAGATAGGATTACAAGAAACTCCTACTCGAATACAAAGACTGCTTCGCCTGGACATATAAGGAGACGCCAGGGCTAGACCCCTCCGTAGCGGAACATGAGCTAGCTATTTCTCCCTCAGCAACTCCAGTCAAATAGCCATAGTGGCATATGCACCACGAGTTGGAGCTCTAGGTCTTGGCTAAAGTCTATAAGATGGCAGAGGTCGACTTCATCGAGCCATGCATCTACCTAATTTGGCTCGCCAATATTCTCCCAGCCAAGAAGAAAAGTAGCCAAGTCCGCATCTGCGTCAACTTTTGGGACCTCAACAGAGTATGTCTAAAGGATGACTTCCATGCCCCAATCACAGAGTCAATGGTCGACATGACCACCGGATATGAAGCCTTGTCTTTCAATGACAGGTCATCTGGTTATAACCAGATCCAGATGTCCCTTAAAGATAAAAATCACATTGCCTTCAGATCCCCTAAAGGGATTTTCAACTACAAGCACATGCCCTTCAGTTTGAAGAATATCAACGCTACATACCAGGGGGCCATGACCAAGATATTAGACGAGATGTTGCACAATATCGTCGAATGCTACATCAATGACCTCATCGTCTAGACTAAAAGGTGGGAAGGCCATCTGCGCGATCTATGCTATGTCTTCGAACATCTCCAACAATATGGGCTCAAGATGAACCCTATGACATGCGCCTTCGACATATCTAGGGGCAAGTTTCTCAGTTTCATTGTCCAGAATCGGGAAATCGAAGTGGATCCCAGCAAGCTCAAAGTGATCCGAGAGCTCCCACCACCCAGTAACCTCATTGAGCTCAGGTCACTTCAAAGAAGATTGACCTACATTCAGAGGTTTATCTCCAACCTCTCCTATCGATATGCGCCTTTCAGCAAGCTCATGAAGAAAGACATCCCGTTCATATGGGACTCGGAGTGCCAAGTGACTTTCGAGCAAATCAAGGAGTACCTCCTTACACCTCTGGTCTTGAGGGCACCAATCAAGGATAAACCCCCCATACTCTACATTGCCTCCATGGATGCCTAGCTGGGGGCCCTATTTGCACAAATCAATGAGGAAGGCAAAGAGTAGCGGCTCTACTACCTCAGTCAAAATTTGATCAGTGTTGAGTACCGCCACTCCCTCATGGAGAAGGTCTGCTTGACATTAGTATTCACCATCAAGAAGTTGCGACATTACCTCCTGTCCCATCGGTCTGAGCTTATATCCAAGCATGACCCCCTGAAGTACCTCCTCTAGCAGCCTGTTCTCTCAGGTTGACTAGGGAAATGGGCTCTCTTGTTGATGGAGTATGATTTTACCTACGTCCCCAGGAAAGCAATCAAGGGACAAGACATGGTCAAATTTTTGGCAGCCCATCTAGTACCAGACGATTCACCCCTCAACATGGAGCTCCCCGACGAGGGGTCCCTAGCTTCCCAGTCACCAGCTCCAGGTGAAAAGGCCAAAGATGTCTTGCATTACCAGCAACAAGACGCCCATATAGCCAACATACCTTGTTGGGAGCTCTACTTTAACGGTGCCTCCCGGGGGATCACCCCAACGCATGGTTTTTATAACCAGAGATGCTGCAAAAGTAAGTCTAAAGACTCTTTTTAAAAAAGATAAGGACCTAGGATAACGGCCTTGACTACCATTCTTAATCATGTTAAGAAGTATTTCATTTTAAAAATCGTGCGTAAAGAATAAATGCAAATCTTTACCCAAAAAAGTTACATTGCAACCTTATGTAGACATAGCCACTGGAGATGATCTTGATGCTCATGGGATTTATCCTCAAGTGGTAAATAAAAGGAGGAAGTAAAGGTTTAAAGTGGCTTAACACGAAGGAGTGGTACTAAGACCAGACTCAGATGAATAAGGAGAAAAGGAAGAGAGGAGAGGGCTAGAACTCCCTCGCTAAGGTGCAGAGACCCTGATCACATGAACGGTCTACAAAATAAATGGCAAATCAAGAGGAGGAGTGTGGACTGAAGCCTCGAAAATAGTGTGAGGATGGACAGATGCCCAGAGCAGTTGATGTGGAAGAAGTCGGGTTGGACCTAGGATCAAGGGGAATTAAGAGGAGAAATTGTCAGATGGAAAGTGGTGGATCCGGAGGGTCTGGAGGTAAGGGAGGAGAATCATGATGGGAAGAAGAGTCCGGAGGCTCCGGAGGAGGAAAGTGATGGGGTACGTGATGCCCTGAAAAAAGGTATGGGAAGAGATGATAGAAGAAGAGAACAAAGGACACGATGTCCCAGAGAAGTAGGAGGATAAATAGGAAGAAAGATGGGAAAGAATGGGCGTGATGCTCGGAAAGGATGGTGTAGTAGAAAGAAGAGTCTGGAGGTTCCAGAGGTTCCGGAGGAAGGAAATAGAAAGGGGCGTGATGCCTTGGGAGGACGTCCAGAGGTTCCGGAGGGGGAAGATAGAAAGGGGCGCGATGCCTGGATAGGATGTCTGGAGGTTCCAAAGGAATGGAATCAGGAAGGGTGAAATGCCCTGGAAGGAAACTGGAGGGGGCGCGATGCCCGGCCAGTGTTAGGGGTCCCAGAGATCCCGTGGGTAGAGGTGAAAGAGATGGAAAACGTGGAGGATCCGGAGGTTCCGAAAGGCAGGGAAGATACGAGTCTGGAAACCCGGGAAAGAAGAAATGTAGATGCATGTGAATGCAATGTAACATATGTGATGGATGCATGGAATGTATGAGATGCAAAGAACATGAAGGGCGAGAGGATGAGATCCTCTTCCTCACCCATGGAGTGGCCCACGAAGAATCGGTGATAGATGGGAATATTGGTGATGTTGAATAGAAGGTGGAAGGCCCCTTAGCGGAAGAATGCCCGCCCCTCCACAGTAATGAAAGTATATAACCAATCAACTCAACGAATAAAATCAAAGCCCGTGACGAAGCTTCAACAATAAACGCCAGCTCCCTTAGAGGGCGAAGAGCAACAATGTGAGGGAGTTGAAAAGTTAGAATGGGAAGCATCGTGTCGCCCAAGGATTGTGGCGTATAAAGAGTGTTGAGCAAAATGGACATTCGCCCCTTGTATAAAGGAATGGGTTCGAGATTGGAAAGTTGAAACATGGGGTACCCTGCCTGGCCCCCGGGCATGGACTTACACGGCATCAACGCTTGACATTCTCTTTTAATGAGCAGCGGCAGAGACTTGGCCTCTTCAACCATACTTAGCACAAAAACACGGATTGGTATCCGGCAAATAAACTCTTGTATCTTGAACAACATAGCCACGGCTAAATCCTTCTTGCCCGGCTCTCGGTCATCTTTGGCACATAAACTTGTAGAGACACACCGACTCCGAGTGGAGGCGAAAGGTGAAGCGGAGGCAGAAGGCTCCATAGATGGTGGAGGTATAATGGAAGGCATTGGAGAAAACATGCTTCTCCCCTTGCTCGGAAGCGGACGGGGTTGGCTCGAGTGTAAAAAGGGGTGGACCCTGCTCAGGATTAGCCACGGGTTTGGGTAAAGGGATAGGTGGAGAAATAGACTGTTCACGCACCGCACTCTCGGTCGGCCTCGGCCTCAGGGCGTGATGCAATGTGTATACAGTGACCGGACTGAGGGGGTTGGATAAGGTGATAGGGGAGGCACCGGATTCTAGCAAGTCTCAGGCACTCCCTCCTATGGCCGTATCCGCCTCGGGGCGGCACCATGCACTCGCCTTTTCCAGAGAGCCGAGAGTGGGAATCGAGTGGCACGAGAGATTTCCTAGTCGTAGGGAAACAAGGCTGGGGTGCGAGCGTGCCAGTCGAATTCTCAACAACCACCTATGGAACCAAGGGTTTTATGGGGGAAGTGTCGCCAGGACGCGGCACGTGGGCTTGGGAGACGGGCAACACGTGGAGACACGAGGGGGTTCCACGGGTGCGAGTGCGCAGGTGATTGTAGAGAGTCGTGTACTAGACATCTTTCCCCACCGACTACAAGCAATCGGTGTTTATTTACATCGGATTAAATTCGAACACCTTCGTTTTGTCCTGAAGAGAAGTCTGTATGTATCTGAAACCATGGATGGAGAGCGTGGGCACTTCGCAGCTTGGGGTTCGCGTTTGACCGGGAGGTATTAGCAGCGGCTGGAGGTACTTAACACCTACATTGAGTGGTATGGGGAAGAAGAGCCCTCCTCTCGGATATAACGCCCCCTGGTCCCTCCAGATACCCTATCTCTAGCCAAGAGAATCAACAGCTATATAAACTCCAAGAAAGCCCTCCGAGAAGGCAAGGTGATCCTGAGTACTGAACACCACACTAGTCGAGAGTGATCTTGTGCTCCTTACTTTTCTCCTACTCCCATTCCACCTATGCTCTATCAGTTCACTGACTTAAGCATCAGAGGGCTTTCCTCAGGGTACCAACCATGGGCTTCTCTGATCCGTTTCTTGTCTTGTAGATCTCTCATTCGTGGTGACGACAACTGGATCGTATGGCTCAAGATCCAGCACGAGATCACCCCTCTTCATCTGGCACCATCTGTGGGAAGCATATGAAGAGTCAACATGGTGCGAAGAAGTTCCAGTAGGAGAAACGTCGATGACAAGGGAGGGGCACCGGCAACCACGGAGGGGGAGCATGCGCCCACCCACTCCTCCACAGGACCCCTATCCAACCAACAAGCTAATGCCTTACCTTCACCGACCATGGGGGGGACAACCCACCCTTGAGGCCCCTAATGCTCTCCAAACCCTCAATGCCAAACTAGATATCCTCGTCGACCTGATGAGGACCCAAGTGGCCAGGGATGAGAGGTCACAGATACCTCGGGTGAGTCCCCCCCGCACAAAAGCCTCTCGACAAACGGTTGGAGGTCGCTCCACCCTCCAAGGCGGGTGACTCATTCATAATCGGCTAGGTGGGCCCTCACAAGCCCCCCCTCTAGAGTAGGAAGCCTCCTCCAGTCCAAGAGGGAAGAAATCAGGGCTGCCTCAGCAACCCTTAGAAGCAGACACTCCCGTTGAGTAGGGGCGAGGCAACTGCCGGGTACGTACTCATAGTCTCCCGGCTACATGTCAGCAAGAGTTGTCCCTCTGCCTGCAGGACTTCGAGCGGCATTTCACCAATCAAGAGCGCGCCCTCTGTGCCCTGCAAAAGGACTCCACTCTGGAGGATGAGGAGCAATCCCCATTCTCTGAGTAAATCTTGAAGGCCGAAGTCTCCCTTAGAGTCTCGCTGTCAGCCTTCTTGTCCTACGATGGTCAAGGTGACCCGACCGACCATTTTGATAGCTTTGATGCCCTGATGATGATGCACAGAGAGTCCGATGTTGTCAAGTGTCACACGTTAATGTCCAACTTGATCTAGGGAGCCCAAGCCTGGTTCCAAGCACTCGCCCCTGACAGCATCCACAACTTCAGACAGTCTGGGAGATTGTTCAAGGAAAGCTTCACTGGTAGCGGACTGCCAAGGTTGATCGTAGGGCTGTTGGAGCTGAAGCAGGCACAAGGGGAAAAGCTATGTGCTTACATCAACCAATTTATGTCGGAAGCCCTGTGCATCCCCCGCTTGGACGTCGTCTCAGCCATCACCGCACTGACTGGAGGCACTCGAGATGAGAACCTCCAGCGAGAACTGGTGCTCCGCCCTCCCTCCTCTCTTGCCAACCTAGTGACCCTAGCTCTACGTTATGCAGAGTATGAAGAAGCCCTCAATGCTTGCCAAGACCCTGTAAGCTTAGGGCGAGAAGGAGACAAAAAGTGACCGTCCGAGCAAGCCTCGGGCCAACGAAAGAGAAGAAGTCGGTACGGGGACCGCAAAGAGCCTCCACGAAAGTTAGAGCGGCATACCTCCCTGTCCACCCCTATCTATAAAATCTACCAAGAAATCAAGGACTCGGGCCTCCTTCGTCGACCCGAGCCTATGAAGGCTGACCCTCGATGTCGCAGCCACCGCAAACACTGTTAGTTCCGCAACAACCACGGCCACCGCACTGGGGATTGCCAGCACCTCAAGGATGAGATCGAGAGTCTTGTCTGCCAAGGTCACCTTTCCCAGTATGTGGCCGAGCGGCAAGAAGATTGCGGAGTCCCTCCAGAATAAATCGACAACTGCCCCCTTGGGGTCCACATCAATGTCATTTTGGGATGATCTGCCTCACGAGGGGATAGCAGCAAAGGAAGAACCCATCTAGACTTCGCCCAATTTGAACCCCCCACTGCGGGTTCAATTGCCAGGCAACTTATCCCGAGGGAGACTTGAGCCTGTCGGTTACTCTTGCTACCCCTCCCAAAATCATCACATTTCTGGCAAACTTCGTGGTGATAAAGGGCATGTCAGCCTACAATACTATCTTCGACAGAGGCATCATTGGCCAGATAAAGATAGTACCTTCAACCTATCACCAAAAAATAAAGTTTCTCACTAAATACGGTATCGGGGAAGTCTGAGGTAACCAGGCAGCTGTCAAAAGGTGCTACATAATCTTGGTCGAAGCCGTAAGGCCAGAAGGAAAAACGAAAGGGGTCAAGGAAGTCGAGGGTAAACTAATAGCAGGAAAGCGTGGTGAAGAACTGTTGTCGGTCTTCCTCAAAGACAACCTGACTCTCGAAATAAAAATAGGAGTGGACTTACTGTAGACACGCCAAAATTGATATTACTGTGAGCGCATCTCATATTGCTTGTAATATCCCAATTTGACCTTCAATTTAGCTTATTTGTGTGGTTTTCTACATTTTTCTTAGATTTTTATCCTTTTCCAAAACCCCCCACCCCTTTTCTCTCTCCCTCACTCTCATTTCTCTCCCTCTCACGCTCTCTCTTCTCACCCTCTCTTATCCGGCAGCCAACGGAGTGAGGCAGGGTGATGCGGGCTGACACGGGCAAGGAGGACGGCGAGGATGGGTCAAGGATCGAGGGACAGAGGCGTCGCAAAGCTCGACCGCGAGATCGGGGCTCCGTGGCGTTCGTGCGGTGTTTTCTTCTTGGATCGGCATCCACGACGCGTCAAATCTTCGGTGGAGGTAGGGAGATGGATCCCCAGCTCGTGTACTACCATTCCCGTGCTTTTGGTAGGCTGTGATGAGCTGAGCAGACTTATTTGAACATTTTGTGGAAAATACATATTTTTGAGGAGTGAGCCAAATCTAGTGTTTTAACCGTGATTTCAGAGTTTGAATGGGTCCTCTCGGTGCTAGAGAGGTTAGGGACTAGCTTCCCCTTGTTTTCCCCTTTGCATGGGCACGAACAGGGCCTGGAATGGAGTTTTCCACTAAATTCACCATTTTCGGGTTATCGGAATAGAGGTGGTCCTAATAGGAACTGCCTCACCCTTAAGGCGGTGTGGTGTGGACCGCCATATAGCTACTATTCTGTCGACAGGTTTTGCGGTCTAGAGGAGACCACCTGGGGCCTCTTGCGGCCTTGCGACTGACCGCCACTCTCTGAGCAGCGGTCAGGCTAGGATCGCCTACGGTCTTCGTCGTGGCAGACGTGTGGCGGTCTGAGGGTGACCGCCTAGGTCTCATCGAGGACTCGCGACTGGCAGCTATTCTCTAGATAGTGTCCATAGCAGGACCGCCTAGTTAAGGTGTGGCTCAGTGGTGACTACCCATTTGATCGCCTGTTCCTGGTTAGTTGCGGTCTGATGTAGGCCGTCAGTCAGGCTTTGCGGTCCAAGGAGGACCGCTAATTCGAGCTTCACAGTCCAAGGAGGACTGCCTTTCGTTGTGATGGTCTAGGGAGGACCGCCACCCTATTTTCCGTGCTAGTTGTGTTTCGATTGCGTTGCGTTGACCCCCGGTCGACCCAGTTGTGACCCAATGGTCCACCTTCGGTCTCGTGGATGTCCCGAACACCCCTGGGGATTTTGTGCCTGTGTTTTGGGGTGTCTAGAGGTATCGTGCTACCTCGATTAGTGTGCCTATGGGTTTGAGAGTTTGGGTGACTCCATGTGTTCCGGGCAAGTGTTACGCTTGATCTAGTCACCATGTATTGGTGTGAGTGCGGAGAGGTTGCCCCGCATGTCGTGAGTTTCTTAGGAAGGTGATTTCTGAGTGGGCCATGCGTAAGACCTTGGACTGCGAGTCCAGTCACCCAGTCTGGGGCTGGAGGTTTCCTGCTTTTCCCTAGGATGTGGAATTAGTTTGGCGACTTGTGAGCTACCTTAGGAACTGTGCTTTTGTGTTTTCTGCGTGGGCTGTGTGTGTGGCCTGTGGACTATGAGTCCCATTTACCCAGCCTGGTGCTAGAGGTTTTCTTAATTCTCTTTTCGAGGGAATGGTCTAGATGGCCGTGAACTGCCCATGCGTCATCATGCCGAGGTTTCTGATCCAAGGGCTAGGGCAGATTGATGGCATGGCGCCGTTCGGTGCAACGGCCTTGACCTTGAGTCTTGTAACTCAAGGACCGTTTGATTTAGTGAGTTTAGAGGACTGTCTAGAGCCCAGTGGCTTAGTACCACTTAGTTCATCGTGACTTTCGCACTGGGTGCGTGCTGTTTCTCAGAGTTCTCTGTAAAAAGTGATCACATCAGTGACTCCCCACTAGTTGTAGCCTTCCGACACGCGTGTGGTCCCACCAGGGAGTGGTGGCGAGGCTTTACTCGAGAGAGACGATTTTTAGACTGGTTACCGTAGGCCCCCCCATCTTGCAGCTAGAGTCCAGTTGAGGGAAAAACCAGTCAGAGGCCTGACCTAGGATGCATGGTCAGTGTGTGCACATGTGGTTGGGGGCAGTTGGACCCGCGCTGACGAGTGCGACCCTAGCTAGTTCTTGTTCGTGGTACTGGCTACTCGTGCGGTGTCTCAGTTTTCACTTCGGGCGATGCAGGGAGACACCTGAGACGTGGCCTAAGACGTCAGTGGACGCATCCGACCTTGCTTCTAGTGGGCAGGTACTCCTGTCACGTGAGTCGTGACTCTCCTATTTCTGGGTTCTGATTTCCATCTGTGAGACATAGCTTCTGGACCTTTCCCGCGTGCTGTTCCGAGGTGGTGGCCAGGGGTGCTTGGTAGGGATTACTGAGGCTTTATCGTGCCAGTATGGGACTATGCAGTCCCGGTTGTTCGTGCTTGTGTGGGTAGGCTTCCACGGCAGGGTTGTCGTGAGTGTTCCTCGGTAGTCCTGGTGTTACAGTGGTCCGGTTCCTGATTGTGAGTTCGGGAATTTCCCTTTGTGTTGCCAGTAGGAGTAGCTATAGTGTTGAGTTTTGACCGGCCACCGGTTCGCTATTCCGGCTGTAGTTGTTTAGCTAGGGTTGCTTTCCTTTTCGTCGTGATTTTCTCGGTTGGGGTTCCGTGGGACCCCTACTAAGTCTTTGTTTAGAGACTCATCCCTACGACTTATTCACAATGAACAAATATAGAACAATAGATGGGAAAAGTTTGTTCGTGATAAGTACAGATCAGATGGGCATACTCATGCCTTTATGAATTCATTGTTGCATGTGTGTCATAAAGCTGGGGAAGTTATGAAGGAATTGAAGGACATAATCATAGAAACTCAAGAAAAGACCACCCGAATGCTAACCCATGCTTACGACATCCGTGAAAAGCAGAACTCCCTATCCAAGGTGTATGCCACTCTCATCGACACATCCAGAAGAACTGAATAGCAAGTGGCTACTGCCACTGACAAAACACTGCACACTATCACTACAAATACAGAAAGAATCTTGGATGTGACCTTAAAGTTTGAACTAGGTGTCTCAGACGTCTGAGTAAACCAGATTAATGACTCCATCTGTCTACATGAAAAAGTTCAGGAACTTGTCACTCTGTCCCCAAAACTGAAAAGACAGTTCGTGCAAATACAGCCAAGGTAGTTGAAACCTCCACCACTGTTGTAGAGAAAATGGATGTTGTTTATAATAAGTTAGATATGGTGGGAGATGAGATAATGGAGATGATCAGACTACACAAGGTTCAATTTTTCGACAATCTTGAAGACACTGGAGATGCTTTCTACCCACGTACCATTAAGGCAACATCATCTGACATAAATGTCGTAGGTTCCCAACAGAAGGCACAAACTGAAAAAATCTGTGAGAAGCTCCATTAGTGGCTCAAGGACATAAATGATAAAATCAAAGAACTTCGAAGGTTTGTCCAACAAAGAGATGCACTGCTTACTCAGAAAGTGGATACCCTCACTGCCACTGTTCTCCACTGTAGTAACAAATTCAAGGCAACAACTCTAGCTCCATGCCTCCTCCTCGACAACCCCCTCATTGCTGATGACAAAGGGGGAGAACTGCATCCTATGGAGAAGACTACAGACTACATCATATAGGGATAGGCATATAGTTTAATCATGCATCATGTGTGTTTGTCATGTACTGCATGAACTATTTGGGTTTGCGTCAAATGAACTCTTAACTCTTGATCTATGTGTGAAATATTTTGTTGTTAATGAAAAGTTTGAGAATGAAAATTTTGTTGTGAATGAAAAGTTTCTTGTGTGAATGCCTTGATTGTCGTGTGGATGTGTGTAGATAATGAATCATGGTTGTCATCATCAAAAATGGGGAGAATGTTGAGTCTCCTGATTTTGATGATCACAGATCATAATTCATTACTAAATCTCTGTGGTGTGATTAACACTTTTCTTTAAATTTTGTTTTGGACAAGTACAGGAGAAGCACACTTAAAGTGTCAACCTGCCATATGGAAGTGCCGACACGCCATGAAGAATGATGCTCTCAAAGCCTCTTCTGTTTGAACTCTAGCAAAGGCAGAGTGTTGACACTGCACCCAACGTGTCGACACGTCAAGAAGGAATCTGAGTCTGGAACATCTTTATCTAGTCTCTGGAATGTCCATTGTGTCAACACCCTGGGTCAAAATTGTCGACACTTCAGGTGTGCTGCCTCGAACACCTCATGGAGCGCCGCATCGATGCTTTAGTGCATGCCTCGACACTCCACATGCATGTCTCAACACGAAGGCTCAAAATAAACGTGGCCAAGCCGCAAGTGTCAAACTGTGGGCAATGAAGTGTCGACCTGCTCACCGAAGGCAACCAGTTTCTTCAAGCCACACGAAGGGACGTGTCAACACTTACTCTGAAGGTGTCAACACTATCTCGTTCACCCAGAACGAATCTAAAATTGGAAGTGTCTACTTTTCAAGATCTGCAACTGATCGTGGAGGATCCGTTCGTGTTCGAAAAAGCTTCTGGAAGCCCACCTTTTCAGAGGCTCTGATCTTATGTTAAAAGATTCGTTCAGATGTTAGTCTAAGTGGCAATTTTTGTTCCCTACCTACTATATACGAGGTGAGCACGGCTCTGGGAGATAGACTGCATGCTTAAACAAAAGTAGAAATTGAAAGTGACGTTCCAAGGAGAAGTATGTCTTAGAGGATAAGGCTGGAGATGATATAGCTTGGAGAAGAAGAAGAAGAGGCATCCATCTCTGAAAAGAAGATAAGAGAGCACGAGATAAGAAGTTGGAAGCGAAGAAGCTCCCGTGAAGAACGCAATCTTCTTCCTTGTACCGTGGGCACGTCTGCAAGGGAGCAGATCACTCCTTCATCATCAGGCCCAGTGAAGGCAGTGTAGCTGGTCTACCTTTGTTCTAGTGTTCGTGGTGAAGAACCAGAGAGAAGAAAAGGTGAACCAAGGCTCCATCTTCGTCCAGCTCCTACCCAGACAGAAGTCTACGTTTTCATGAGACTTCCATTCTATATTCTATCTAGTCCATTTTTCAATTTTGTTCATTGTCAAAACTACACTTTTCTATTGCTCCCTACCTGTGTGTAAGAAGACGGACAGCGAGTGTACTGGTCCGTGTTGTTGGGGTGTATACCCTCAAGCTATGTGGCAGCGGATTGGAGAGTGGTTTTCTCTCCATTGGAAGCTGTGAATTAGATGTAGTGTATTTGCACTAGTGAAGCTAATGTGGGCATTCCTCGCCTCTCAATAACTTGTACTTGATTTTTTCCACTTCTGTCAATAGACCACAATGCATATAAACGGTCAAACCCTCTGTTGCATCAGCAAGTGGATTTTTGTAAGATAAATAAATTCTGAGCAATGTTGCATCAGCAAGAACAGGAACAAGGGAATGTTACATCAGCAATGCATCAGTAAGAATTGGATCAACATGAAGAACAGAACAGGAGCATACTCAAAGTGGATCTCTGTTGCATCAGCAAGAATAGGTACATAATATAATTTTTATACATGTGTGTTTAGCCTGGAGAGTAGTGTTGCATTAAGTAGGTGGGGGAAACAAATTGGATCAACATTGGGACCTCTGAGCACTGGTCTCCATGATTAAAGCTGGAAAAGTGTATCCACCTCTGATCAAATCTGGCAAAAATAATAGCCGCTGCAAACCAAAGGGCAGCTCATGTATAAAAATATCTCCTATAGCCAAATTCCAATCCAGGCCCTGTAGCAGGGACCTAAACCAGTCACCTCAATGGACTGAGATGGGTTCAAACATGTAATTTTTGACGGTATAAAAACATCTGTCGCCCACAGAGAGTGCTGATGGGAGCAGAATTGAAAACCTTAGTAGGGAAGACACAATTTTACCACTTCCCCCGCCATCTCATGGATGTTCATGCCCACAATGCTGCACCGGATGAATGCCCATGGTTATATGTGCAGCATATATAACCACACACGCTGCTGCGCCATCTTCCAGGCTCATCACAAAAATCAACTCGCCCACACGACCAGATTTCTCTTATGGAGTCCCCAACCACATTTCTTCGCAAAGGGAGGGGCCTCTTCTCCCTCGCCAAGCTGGCCGGGTTGCTCCTCCTCGCCGTTCTCGGGCCGGACTCGGCACTGGCACAGAACTGCGGGTGCTCGACCGACCACTGTTGTAGCCGGTGAGGCTTCTGCGGCACGGGCTCCAACAGGGGCCTTGCTAGACACCACCACCCACCAACGAAGTGAACGTGGCGGACGTGGTGACGTAGGCCTTCCTTGACAGCATCATCGGGTAGGCCAACGCCGGGTGCACTGGGAAGCAATTCTACAGCCAGTCGGTGTTCTTGGAGGCCCTCGACTTGCGTGCTGGGAGAGGCGACAGGAGCGGGAGTGCAGGAAATGCCGGCGGGGTGGCACGCCGCTGCAAAGTCGAGAGAGGTAGAGAGGGGGTCCGCCGTGGGTAGCCAAAGAGAGAGAGAGGAACCAAAAATAGATATAATAGTCAAACATAGTGAACCGGCGGAAAAAGCCGCGAGCCAAATAGTATAGGTGAACCGACGGAAAAAAACCGCCTAATTCTCTTATAAGATATAGTATAGATATATATGTTGGGATGTGTACCTGAAGCGGAAGTCATCCCACCGAGAAGGAAGACAACAAGGAAGATGATCCACGCTCACGAACACCGGGAAGAGAGTGACGGAACCCATGTTCCCCCTCTGATTTTCTCTCTCTATCTCGCGTACTGTATGTGTGTGTGTAACCTAATGGGGAGTTGCACACTTATATAGAAAGGAGTGACCAGTCCTAATTGGGCTTAAGTAGGATCCCACCCATAACAAGATCCTAATGGGCACTGAAAGGGTTTAGTCCAATAACGTATTCTTTTAATTGGACCTAATGGTGTGCTTAATAGTGTGTGGCCCAATTACAAGTGGATCACTATATTAGGATAAAACCTAACATTCTCCCACTTGGTCCATCTTATCTCAAATATATCAAATCTTCCTTTCGAAAACATACATATAACATAGACATATATATAGTTTTGAAAAAGACACTTGAATATTTGATATATTGGGCCTACACCTAAAGGGAAAAACATGATACATGCGGACATGATTAAAACAAAATCACACACCATTTCAGCTAATAAAATCTGAAGAAGTTTGAGTATAGTAAATCAAATGACACGAGTCATGGCGGTAAATACATTCTAATCACACATCACCTTCCACGTGCCACAATGCCACCAACTTACTACAACTGAACACTGAAACTGAATTAATAGATAAACTCAAACTTCATATTTATCTGTTGGTCAACACTTAAGCATATATCCTGCCAACTAAAATCCATAACCAACATGTATACACAACAAATGGAATAGACAGAAAATAGTAGAAGAATAATGATATAAATGTGATCACAAACAACTATAAGTGTCATAACATATCAAGAAAACTAACAAGACCCATCTTAATCACATGACTACAAAAGACGCTAGCAGGTAGTCCCTTAGTGAGCGGGTCAGCAATCATAAGATTGGTCTCAATATGTTTCACAGACACTTCATGATTCTTCACTCTATCTCTAAGAGTAAAATACTTAATATCTAAGACTCTACCACCCTTAGATACCTTATTATTCTTAGAGAAGAAGACCGTAGCGGAATTGTCACAGTAAATCTTAATAGGTCTTGAGATGAAATCTATAAATGGTAGACCTGTGAGCAAGTTCCGCAACTGAATGGTCCGTCCACTAGCCTCAAAACAAGCAATGAACTCAGCTGCCATAGTGGAAGTCACTGTAATACTCTGTTTCTCACTGCACGCGTTTTAATTCTTCATACGCTTACTCGCACTCCTGGTCCCAATCGATCTGTCCTTTCTTCTCCGGTGCCTTGTTGGCTTGATTAATTAGTCTGAAGAAGGGAAGACACCTCTCGGCTGGTCGGGACTGGAACCCAGTCAAGGCGATGACACGTCCGGTGAGGCATTGTACGTCCCTCACTCGTCCCAGTCGCTTCACTTCCAACACCGCACGGATTTGGTCGGGATTGGCCTCGATCCCTCGATGGGTGACAAGGAAATCGAGCAACTTTCTAGATTTGACCTCGAACATGCACTTAGCTAGGTTAAGTTTCATATTGTACCTTCTAAGTGTGGCGAAGGTCTCCGCCAAGTCTCCAAGTGTTCGGTGGCTTGGAGGTTTTTTATGAGCATGCCATCGATGTAGACCTCCATGTTACGGCCGATCTATGAGTCGAGCATATGGTTGACAAGGCGCTGATAAGTTGCTCCCGCATTCTTCAACCCGAACGACATACGAGTGTAGCAATACAGGCTGTGGTCGGTGACAAACGCTATCTTGTCCTGGTCGGGCTTATGCATGTTGATTTGGTGGTACCTATAGGTTGTTGATTGTTTATGTTCTATCGGCCCGCCCCGAAACTATACTAACTATGCATGTATATATATGAAGCATGAACAAGCATGGAAGTATGATGAACAAAAGGGCGATAAAGGATGAAGATACTGACCGTGATCGCCACCAAGGGTTAACAATGCCAAAGGGATGAAGAGATAAAAGGAATGGCGCTGTGTACCTTGAAAAAGGATAAAGACTTGATCGCGCTTAAGGAACTGGGTGTGGGGAATGTCGTGGATTCAACCTCCTCTCCTTCCAACTGGCTAGAGGAAGAGGGCCTCACGTTCTATTCATGCTCTCCTACAAAATAAAGACAATCACAAGAGAAAACCCATTAGAACATGTAAGTGTAGTATCAATCCCACAGTGCTCAAAATCGGCATGAAAATTAAGGGCAAACTGACTAGGGGGAGGTTTTTAACCCCTGTGGGAGGGTGAAAATAATAGGTGTGTGTATTGTGAATGCATGAGAGTTGAAATCATGAATTAAGATGCAAAGGATAGGGAGAAAATGATGATGCAAAACGTGCAAAAGTGTAGGTGTAGCAGAGAATGCAGAAAACTGTTATGATTTGCTAAAAGTAGGAGGGGAGAATTGGAGATAGAATGAACCAAATCAAGCCCTGGAGTGTGGAATAGAAAGTTAATACTTCTCTCTTCAGGCTAGGGTCGAAGAGACAGGTAGACGGTGCAGCATGACTTCGCCTCGAACCGAGAAAGAGCCCCCCTGTCGTAACTGTGAACTAGACAGCTTTTATAGAGCTGCAGGAAACCCAGAAAGTTCTCCCAATATTTTAAGAGATAGCGTCCACCAAAATTCGAGTATGATAGATCAATCTCGCGATAATATGAAGGGTAAGATCCCAGAGAAGATAGAACATGAATTGGTAGAGTAATCTAGAAGATATTAGCCCTAGAAGGAGGTCCCGGAGCCTTGTGCGTGCAGAAAATAGAGTCCTATTCATATAAAAATTGCAAAAGTCTAGAAGGTTCAAATTCGAGATGAACACCCAACATAGGGCTCTAGATTGATAAATCTCGTGGATAATAGTGAGAATAAGAGTCCTTAAGAGTTAGGGTCGATCTGGAAGCTTCCTCTTGAAGAGAATGGGTCAAACAAGGGTTCCGAGGAGTCCCACAGCAAAGAAATCAGAGTTCAGGACGTTCAGGAATCTCTATCTGGCAAACGGTCTATCGCACGACCGCCAGGGATGAAAACGATCTAGGAAGGACCGCAAGGTTATGGCAAACAGTCTAGGGGGTGACCACAAGGCTCTAGGGGTGAAACAGGGCGATTTCGTGTAAGTTTAGGGCCCAGCAGTCTAGGGAGGACCTTTTTTATCACCTAGCAGTCTTCCCAGGACCGCTAGGCTATTGGAGGATAATGTTTGGGTAGACTTCACGCGATTCTAAAAATCAGAGTATATCTCAAAAACGTTGCAGAACTAGTGAAAGTGGTGGAAGAAGAAATTGTAGATAACTAAAAGATGAACAACTTTTGTGAAGAGAGATAGATGAAAAGATGATCATAAGAGGGAGAAAATGGGGAAAGAAGATAGAAAAATGCTGGGTTCGCTGGTGAACAATGCAGTCTACTAGAAAAATACAAATAACTTGAAATTGGTGCAGAACTAGCTAATGGCATAGAAGAAGAAAATATAGATCTTTAAAAAATGAACAACTTTGGTGAAGGGCACTTAATGAATAGAGGAACAGAAGGGGATAAAAAGGGCCATGTTCTGGACTGCACAGTGAAAGGAGCCAAATGTTGGAAGGAAGTCAACGTAAATGGGCACTAAGTTGACTTGGAAGGCCGGAAGCTGATAAAATAAGTCTCAGGGATCTAAGAAATCATGATCTCCAAAGTCCAAAGGTTAGGTAATGATGAAATGGGCTCAAAATCTATCCAAGGAAGACTCCAAAATAATGGGCAATTCGAGACATCAAGAATGATGAATAAGAGAAATGACGCAACTTGCAGGGTTGTAATTTCAAATATAAAAATTTCAATTTTCCCTATATTTACTGGGCGGTGATCATCTTTTTCTCATTTCATCTATTCACCTTTTCACCAACCCTACTCTCTTCGCGGAGCCATCTCCTTCTCCGCAGTCTCTGCACGTCCCGTGCAAAGGTCGACACCCTCTCCATCTCCTTCCACAGTGGAACCTCGCACATTCCAGCTCGCTCTGCTCCACTTACCAACCCTAGCTACCGTCTCCTTCCTCCTTTTGGCATTGCCATGACTCCTCCGGTCACCCGCAGCCAGAAGAATGCTGCTTGTGCTCCCATGAAGGTCGATACGAGGCTGGAACCTCGCTCCAAATTTGTCCACGACTGACCTGCTATGGCTAGTTCAACCACAAGAAGAACTGTGGAAGCCCATGGGTCGCACCAAGCCAAAGGTTTGTCGCAAGACCCTCTAGCAACGAGGACACGGTTGTCAGGAGCTGAAAAAGGGAAGGCCAAGGCACCATCTGCTTCGCTTCCTCCACCTTGTGCCACTCAAGTAGTTAGGGAAGAAGAGAGTGATTCTACAAGGATCTTGTTCCCTTGATATGTGGATTTTAATGACCACCAAATGCTTGAAAAATTTCCCCAGTTACTATAGTTTATAGAATTTCAAGGGATGAAAGATTTTATGTCTGCACATTGGGCCTACTATCCCTTCCTAGTCCGGTAGTTTTACAAGCATATGTATTATGACGAGAAAAGAAAGAGCTTGGTTACAATAGTAAAAAGGGTGAAGATTAAGTTGTCTGCTAGGCTTCTTTCTAAAGCCTTGCTTTTTCCTCGAGATGGATGTGTAGAATCTAATCTCCAGATCGATCTAGATGATGCTTACACAATTCTGATCAGGAAAATCAGTACCCCAGGGGATGACACCCAACACTTTGTCACCAATTTCAACACAAACATGTTTCCTCCCTTTCAGAGGTTACTGCATCACATGTGCACCACCATCATTACCCCTCAAGGGGGCGGTCGAAGCAGAATAATAGAAATCGAGTGGTTTATCTTCTACTCCATGTTCAAAGAAGTGCACATTTGCCTTCCAGAGATTGTTCTTTAGGTTATGGGAACTTGTATAGGGTTAAGAAGAAACTTGCCGTATGCAGCACACCTCATGGCCATATTTCTCCAGGTAGGAGTCTCCTTAGAGAATGAGGACAAAAAGGTGATTCCCAGGCACAATGTCTATTGCAAGCGCTTCATTAAGAAGTTCATGCATTTTAAAAAGGAAGGGGACTGAAGTTTCAGGAATCTACTAGGGAATCTACCTGCACCACCACCACAGCAGGACCAGCCTGTTCAGCATGAAGTGCCAGCAGAACAAGTTGAGCAGCCTGAGCATCTTGATCACTGGGATGAACCTCTACCAGTTGGGGCAGCACAGATGCAGTCGGAAGCTGCAGAATATAGATTTGCATAGTGTCATATGGATCAACCTAACCAGATCATTGCAATGCTCCGTGGCCTCACTGACACTATCACAGACCTTCGAAGGTTTGTCCAGGAACGGGATGCCCTGATGACTGAGTGAGTAGATACACTGACCGCCACTCTCCTTCAGCTACAACAACAGACTCAAGGCAGCAGCTCAAGCTCCAAGCCTCCTCTATCTCAACCCCCCTCCTTGCTGATGCCAAAGGGGGAGATGTATAAGGAAGCCCAGCTGTGGCTTGCATCACATGCATATAGATTCTAGGGCATGTAGTTAGTTGCATTATCAGTTGGCGTGTCTTTTTTTTTATATAAAGCAATAGTCATCCAGTGATCAAGGGAGAGTGCACCCCCAGTCCAAAGGACGGGAATGGACCCACTCCACCTAGAGTCAGCAAGATGCTATGTTTTTATTGATTTTGATTGTAGCTGTACAAGCAATGGGTCAAAGAGACCCTTAACACAAAAACTGTAAGAGAAACCCCCCTTTCAAAAACAAGAAAACAGTAGGAGGAGATCCCGCCCTGTTTAGACCAAAAAAAGATTTACCTCTAGGCAAATCAAAACCTATACATAACATTTCCGAATGTTAGGAATCGGGACAGCATCCGCAGACAAATAAGTTTTGGCTCGAATTGGCAGCTCAGAGAAGAGATGAAAAACTGTGTTTTCCCTTGAATCAATGGCGTGCTTGGCGAGACTGTCAGCAACTTGATTGGTTTCTCGGAAGGAATGAGTAATTGAACATCTACTATAACCCATTAACTGCTGAATATCTGCCCACCATGGAAGTAGATGCCAGGGAGGGTCTTTCTTCTTAGAGATCATATCCACTAGTAGCAAAGAGTCTGAATATATGACAGAGATGACAAGGGAGTGAGCTCGTACAAGACGCATAGCATCTAACAAGGCCCGACCTTCCGCCTGCATATTTGTCCCATCTCCATAAAAGAAGGAAAAGCCCAATATAAATCTGCCATTAGAATCCCGAACACAACCACCACCCCCTGCCAGACCAGGATTCCCCCTACAAGCTCCATCTACATTGAGAGCAAATCCCACAGACGGGGGAGTCCAGTTCACTATGAACACTTTCAATTTTTTTGATAATAAAGGAATACCAATGGAACTACAGGCATCTCTAAAACTCAAAGAGCAGGAACCCCGGAATTTCACTGACCTCATTGTATGCTGAATATCTAAAATTATGCCATCTGCTATTCTGGAACAGTTTGGAACAACACCTTCAAATTTAGATGCACACCTCATTTTCCATATAGCCCATGATACGTGAAGCACCACTAGCATGGCAATGAAGCCTTTTGAAGATGAAAGGTTAACATCTGTCGCAAATTGGTTAAGCCATCTGCTATAATTGGAAGTGTTCGGAGTGAAATCAGTGATTAGAGGACTAAACTTAGACCAAAGGAAAGAAGCCATTTCACTCTTTAAAAATAAGTGGTCTATGCATTCAATGTCCTTCTGATTCTGGCAGCAAGAACATCTGGAGGCTAGTGGGATCCCAATCCGTTGCAAATTGCTATCAACTGGAATAGCCTTTTGAGTCAATTTCCAACAAAACAAAGCAGCCCTAGGGGGAAATTTAACATTCAAGAAAACACCAATATCAGGATGATCATTATGCATTTGCTGTCTCTGAGACTTCAATAACTGGTACGAAGATTTGATGCTGAATTTGCCAGAAGTAGTAAGAGACCAAATGGGGATGTCGCAATCTGCTTGTAAGGAAAAACTGCGGAGGATAGGGAGAATCTGCTGTTCCACAAAATCCCAAGCATTGTGATTCCAATCTGATAATACCTCCTTCACGGTGCAATTCACAGTAGAAAGAGGTAAAGAATTTTGAGTGGGAATGACTGAGTTTTGGAACCACTTATCTTTGAAAAACCTGGCAGAAGAGCCATTACATCATCTTCTCAAGTGATGCATCCGTCTCAATTAAATACCTTGAGATGGTTAAGGCGGTGAGGCATACCACCTCAATCAAAAAAAAGGCGTAAGCCTCATGTAAAAAACATGACGCGCATGCCTCAGGACATTTTTCTAGTGCCTCAACTTGAGGCTTAAGCCTTAGTGCCTGGAGGCACCGCCTTTTTAAACAATGCCAGCACCTGGGCGCTCCTTAGCCTAGGCAGCCACACCTTGGGCCACCCAGAGGGCAGCACGGTCATCGACTTTGCCGCCCAGTCCAGGGCCATGCTGGGTGAGGGCGGCCAGGGTCCTGGTCGCCCAACACCCCTGGGCGGCCAGACCTTTGGCTGCCCAGTGACCTGGGCGACCAGACCTGTGGCCGCCCAGACTAGGGCAAAGACGACCACCTAGGTGCCCACTCTCTGTGTTTACCCGCAGATGGACCGAGCTCCGCCGTGGGCTCGGTTCCTGTTGGCACTCAAAATATACTCGGTGACGATCAAGCCTAAAGGACAGAATGATGCAGCTCACTGAAGTAAAGAAGCCGAAGGAAGCTAATATACCAAAGCCTTCTCAAGCTGCCAGAGCCCCAGGTCGCCCGGTATGAACGTCAGGGACTTCACCTCAGGAGAATCGAGGAGAGTTCACAACAAACCGGCAGTGTCAACAAGCCTGCCCAATGAACCGGCATCGACTCGGTCGTGCCGCATAAACCACATCCTTTGTCCGACCAAGGACAGGGGTATACCTGGTGGTCCGCCACCTGAATGAAGGATCCCCCCGATGTGAAAGAACGCCCTTGGCCCCTCAGAACAAGGGACCGAAGGCTCTGTTAGTAGAAGACCCCGATGACCTGGCATGGGTTTGGCTTCTCAGCATATTAGGTCCATTGGTGACCAAATGATCGCCCAGTCAAGGCGAAAGCACCCTGGGTGGTATTCTACCCCAAAGAAAGCTTCGAGCATGAGTCAGGCCGAGCCAGCAGCACGAACCATAGTGCCGAAGGTTGTGTCAGCGAAAAATCTGCGTGCTAAAGTTGAAGATGCACGAGGTTCCGAAGAAGGTCGTATGTCGACCCGAAAGCTTTGTCAAGACTTCTCACCAAGGTTTTGTGAGATCGTGGTGAGATGAATGATCACGGTGACTCTCGGAACCAGTCTAGGACCCACCGTCTAACCCACGAAAAGTGAACGGGGCTTATCCGACGTGCCCCTTCACCGACGCGTCCCTCTTCCCGGCGCGCCAAAATGATCAAGGAAGCCTCTTCCCGGTGTGCCATTCTCCACGCCGTAATAAGGCTTCGTCTATATAAGGCTAAGTGGTTCAACCAATTAAAGGGGACGAACTCGAGAGGCGAATTGAATTGAAGAAGAGAAGGGAAGTGAGAACAATTAGAGGGGTTGAGAGAGAGGCACGAGAGGATTGGGGAACAAGTCAGGGTTTCTTCCCTCGTAGAGAGAGAGAGAGCTAGAGGAGAGTCATCTTCCCCGTTCATTTGTCCATAGAAGCCCGGCACCGGAGACGAGCCTCCTGCTCCCGATACCCTATTTTTACGATTCTGTACAGAGGTGGGTGGCAGAGCTCCACCAATCTCCTTACCCTTCCCTCTTCTCAAAGAACCCCTGTGTGGGTGCGATATTGTAGCATTCCGGGTGATGATATGAGCCCGATGATCTGCTGCTTCTTTGATTTTCGTTTATCCCCCTCATTCCTGGTTTGAATGTTGGCAATGCGATATGAATCACTTGTAACGATTTGTATGGGCACCCGTCTTGCTAATGCTTAAATGAAAATATCAATATACTTTCTGTTTGATTGTGGCTCTTTCCCTGTGACTTCTCCGATGCCGAATACACCCTAGAGTTTCCCAGGGCAACAGTAATATCATCATCCCTCTCCCTGGGGTTTCTCCTCGCATTAGCTTCTGTCGTCTCTGTGGAGGGTTTATTGCCCAGAAGAGCGCATCGTGGTGCTCCCCTGGTCAGAACCCCGGGGCCTTCTCTCATTACCTCCCTCCGTTCCCAGTTATGAACAGAGGGGAATGGGATTGCCCCTATAATCTAAACGCATTGCCCAATTGGCGCCATCGCCTTCCCTCCGAAGATGCAAGCGCTAGTGCAGGATCTGCAATACTCCATCGTCAAATGAAGTACCAGACTGTTCCAAAGGTATCCTGTAGGAACTCCATCCTCATGGCCCAGTGAACCAGAGATGTCCTGATGACGGAATGAGGGTCGCTGTTTATAAGGGGGATGAACTTCCCCGAAGGTCCCGAAGGTTGCACCCTCTCAGGGTAACCACCGAGGCATCGCTCCGTATCCCTAGGGGATCTCAATACAGGTGGAGAAAGCAAAATATGTGTCAGATCCCAGAGATTCTAGAGTTTGCAAAAAAGAAGAAAGTCTTCCATTCAAAAAGTGAAAGGATTACAAAAAGAGGCAATCGCCTCAACATAGTAGGAAGGAAAATTTTCACAGAAAAGAAAGGAAAGTTGCAGATATCTCCTCAGGCACTCGCCCAAGTGACGTGGTCACGTGGTCTGTCATCCTCGGGCTCACGTGTGGTAGCAGCTTCCACAGCTGGCGGGTCATCAGTCAAGTCAACTAGAAGCTTCTCCACCAATGGGTCATCCTCGACTGCTCATCCACTGGTGCTCGGCTCTGGTGCCTACTTCTCAACCCCATCCTCCTCGTCACCAAGATCCTCCTCGCCATCACGGGCCTCAGTGCCATAAGGCATTGATGGAGGAGGAAGAGGAGGTACCAAGGCCCCTGAGCTCTTAGCCATAGCCTGGAGAGCAGCCTCCCAGCTCTCCTTAAAGCCGTGATCACCCACTGGCTCAAAGACCTCCAGGGCCGTCGAGGTCAGCTCTGCCCGATAAGTTGGGGACGAGCGGAAGTTCTCTACCGCCTCCTCGCAGGTAGTTGACATCTAAGAATGTAGCTCGGTAAGCTGTGCCTCCACTTCTTGAGCCCGAAGCTCAATGGTCTTCATCTGCATCCCCAGCCTGGACGCATGACCTTTAGCCGTCTCAGCCCAAACCTGGAAGAAGTTGCGGTCCCACTCTATCTCGGCAAGGGCTAACCCCACCTGCTCCAACTACTTCAGAGCCCAGTAGCCTCCACCTCAGACGCCTTCAGGCGTCCCTCCAGCTCCTCGCACTTGGCCGTCACCCCTACCTACCTGACCCAACTGGTCTCCAAGTCCCACGCAATGCCGCTGAAGTGGTACTGCCATAAGCTGAACACCCTGGCAAGCGCGATGAAGTTCTTAGCCGTCAAGTCCACCAGCTTGCCCTGGTCCCCAAGGCCAAGCTCTCTGGTCTAGTCCCTGGGTGCATAGTCTTGTTGATGAAGGCCTTCGCCTCTATCCAGAGGTGGGACTTGAGGATGGGCACCTTTTCTAACAAGAAGTGGGGGCCCGAGGGAACATCAGGTGGCAGAAGGTGAGCCCGTGCCTCCTCCCGACTGAGCGATTCATCAAGAGCAGGAGCTTTGCCCATATCTGATGCCTCCCTCTTGGGAGCGGACACTGGGGAGGTGATCACAGGTCCTACTGTCGGTGACGGTGGAGGAGGAACCTCAGGCAGAGGAGGAGGAGCTTCGGACGACGACTGCGACATGGTTTGACTCCAAGCAGGAACCCTGCTCCTTTTCCTTGAGTGACGCTGGATATCCTGTGCCACCAATTCATCCACACTCAATGGGATACGCCCACGGCCAGGCATGGCGGACTCGACTTCGGTGGCGCTAGCGACTTCCTCAGACATGTCCCTCTGAGTACTTGACCCCCCACTGACCGCGGGTGCAGTAGAAGGAACCGCTATTGGGAAAGCCCCAGGAACCAAATACTGAAGGCATCCAGGGGCGAAAGTGACTACAGCTTGGGGGGCGGTGACTGTCACTTGGCCGGCTCCTGGCTCGATGTGGTCCACGGGGTGAGGAGCACGCTGCGACAACCACACCACTTCGTAGTGCCACCCCGGTACTTCCGGTGCCACTGTAAGAGAACCCAGAGAATGATCAGTCTGGCCCACCACCGACAAAGCCTGACAAGAAATCAAGGTTAGTACCTTGAGGCAACGGGGGTCTCAACCCCAGCTCCCAGAGTACCGTCGGAGTTAGCGCAAAGTTAGCATTGAAAAGGTGGTATTTGAGGAGGGCTTTTATCTTCTTGGTCTCCTCTACCATAGCTGGAGGCCGCCTATCTACCCAGATGGGATGAAGGCTCGCGAACCTCTAGCCGTCAGAGGGATTGGGAGCACTCGACTTGGTGATATATACATAATGCTGCACCCAAACCTTGAGGTTGGACGCAGCATCAGAGACTCAGACTATGTTGCGGCTAGGTTGAGCCTTAAAATATGCGTTGGCCATGTTGGCAGGGCAGTGTTGAATGCTGTAGAATTGGCAGAAGAGATGGACATTCGGCTCCACCAATGCCTTCCGACACACATAGATGAAACTGCAAAGGATGTGGTAGGAATTGGGGGATGTCACGCCCTGGGCGCGGAAGGGAACCCAGTGCGCGTGACGAGCTTGTTATATCGATCATGTCAATCACAACAATAAGAATTTCAACACAAAGATAGAGTGCACAAAAGACAAGAATATTACTAACCAAATTTAAATTTTCACAATAATACTAATATTCCAACATAACCATAATGGTAGACCTTTTGTATAACATAAGGTCCCCGCCAATTAGGAATGGACATATTTTTTTGAATGTTCTTTTCTTTTCTTTTTTTCTTGAACGCGGTAATGATTCACACCGCTATCTGATGAATGCGGCGCTATGATATGCCGCGTTAAAACTGAGAAGGGGTGTTCAAATAAGGCAACCGCCGGCCGAACTTCCCGCCCCCTACTCTTTCAAAACTCCAGAGGTGAGAGACCCCCACCGGCGACCAAACCTCCCCTCCCCAATGGACAAACCCGAAGGCTCCTGGCACCTCAAACGGCGAGCACCTCGCCGTCGGTCGGTCGAGGAAGAAGAAGAAGGGACGGCGGCAGCCCCTCCGGTGGTGGAGGCAATGGAAATGACCAAAACGGTGGCTCCCTCGGTAGTGGGGAGTGATAGTGAGGAGACGGTGAGCGCCACCGTGGAAGGAGAGACGCCCGTGGGTGTCGAGAGGCCCAGTAGAGCACCGGCGGCCCGGGTCGTGAGAGAGGTAAGAATCGCCCCCATTCCCTTCAAAACTCAATCTTCCCTTCGATTCTAGCCGTGCATGGGTGTGGGGAAGGGTGAGGAGTGCCTCTGGCACAATGTAAAGGGTGAAACGCCCATGAAAAATGGTCGGGAAGAGGGGAAACCACTGGCGGGCTACCGTGAAGGAACGCAGTGCTAACCAGGACCACGTTCCGCAGAACGTGCCCGAACGACCCGCCGCGTTCACCGTAGATATATTTTTTGTGTTTCTTTGTTCTTTTTTGTGATTTGTTTGATGTTTTGACCATTTTTCTTCTTCATGGCAGGGTGCAGCACGTACCCGAATCTCATGGACACTCATCCGGGCCGTCTTCCTCGGATTGCTAGAGTTTCACCAGACTCGCCATCGCCATATGGGCTTTGGTGAGTTTTTGGATATCGAGGTACCGAGGATAGACGTAGGACTGATCCAGGCCCTGAAGGCCAGATGGGATGTAGAGTGCAGGGCCTTCATCTTCCCCTGGGGTCATATGATCCCGACTCTAGAGGATGTCACTTGCATCACGGGGTAGCGAGTGCACGGGGTAGCTGTGAGTGGTTTCACCTGCCCCTGTTATAGAGATATGGCCCGTAGGCTGATAGGATTAGAGTTGGAGGGCACATGGCGTACCTCTCTGATTCCCAGGGTCACCCTTCAGAAGAGTTTGGGGCTATACCACACACTGAGGGGAGTGGGGGAGTCTGCAGCAGAGTACCTCAGGAGGTTGTTGGAGGAGACCGAGGGGGCATTCGCTACCAAGCCAGGGCCGCAGGCTGACATGGATTTGCGCCGATTCCTCATTCTACTGATTGGGAGACTGTTGCTGGGCCACGGGGTGATGCAGTGAGCTGTCGCTTTCTACCCCTGTTCGAGGACTTAGAGATGGTTGGGTAGTACGCTTGGGGGGCGACAGTGCTGGCCCACTTGTTCGATAGTTTAGGTATCTCCACGAAGCTTTCCTCTCTTGGCGGCTTCTACCCTCTCCTTCAGGTAAATTCTAAACTCTTGAACTCTGTGAATTTTCACAATTATTTGTTTATGTTGATCAAATGTGAAATACTTTTCAGGTTTGGAGTTATCTGTACCTACCCACCCTTGAGCGAGCCTGGGAGGGCCGAGGAGAGCTACTGCCCCTAGCACGATGATGGGACCCACTGCGAGACGCTCGGTCGCTGAAAGACCAGGTCGACCGAATCCAGGACAAAATAGACGTGATGCCACATCATGAGGTAAAATTTTCAATTAGCATTTGATTTTTTGTTGAATTATATTGGCATGATCATCTTAATCTTTCTTGCAGGTGGTGTGGACTCCCTATCAGAGGGACATCGGGGAGATGCCGTGGGTGGAGCCTGCCATCCCCTACTTCAGGAGAGAGATCTGGTTGCACGCCCTCAACCAGGTGGAGCCTCTTCACTACAGGTTGATCATGAGGACATTGGGGATCCACCAGGCGGTGGTCCAGTTCTAGACTAGAGGGACAGTTCCTCAACCCAGGCGGAAGTTCTGGGGTCTCCAGGAAGTGGACAACTGGCGTCGGCATGCACATGACCAGCTGGTCGACTGGGAGAGGCGTGGAGGACCTGTTCTAGCAGGAGCAGACTCAGATGATGCCTACCTCCAGTCCTACGCATAGACTTACAGCTCTCGGGTCTACCGTAGCTCCCGTTGATAGGTGAGTTGGTTTATTTAACAAATTCCAAACTTGAAAGATTCACGATTAAGTGATTGACATTTGTTTCAATGTTAGTTTCGCAGACTGATCCAGAGGGTAGACTAGCCATACTGCAGGGATTGCTTGATGCCACAGTGCAGCAACGTGATGGTCTCCAGCGCACTGTGGAGGAGCTGGTAAGAATTCACTCAAAGTTTTGTTATGATTCCTTTAATTGCTGGTTGATGTCGGTCTTCCCATTTGGTTACAGCGAGGAGAGTTGGAGAGAGTCCGATTTTCCCAGGGTGCCTCTTCTTCGAGGCAACCCGCCTGCGGTCATTCTTTGTGGGTTGTTCCTTCATCAAGGGGCAATCGGGCATGCGATGCTCCCGGCTTCCACATCAAATTCAGAGCTTTGAGTATGAACAAGAGAAGAAGACTTATTTAACCTTACCGACTCATCGAAGGTGATGAAAAAGCCACCCTCAACAGCACCATGTCAAACTCAGGCCATAACTCAATTTTCCATGGAGCATGCCATTTCTACAATTTGAGCTCTGTAAGTTGCTGGGGCTACCCATCATGGCAGCTTGTTGAAATCAACAATCATGCATCTAAACCATATATAAGACCAGTGTTATGAACCTCAGTATTGAGAAATTTAATTTGAACAAATCACAGCAGCAAGGCGGAGGCATTCGGCGTGTTGTGACCTCCCATTCTCCTTCAGACCTTCTTTGCTTACCACACACTCATAAAGGCAGTTTAATCAACATTCATCTCTAGGTAATCTCTCCACAACCTGCCTCTTTCTCTAAGTAACTGAGATTAGTGTTGCTTTCAGACACACCATTCACTCAAATTAGGTTCAACAACAGCTAGACAGCTGATAAAGTGCATAAGATGTTAATTGTCACAGGCTATGTTGCACATCGAAATTTTGGTTCAAGGTGTTTCTCACCAGTAATCTTTACAAGAGCATGTGCCACCAGAAAAATGGTGAAAACGATTGCTATCCCTAAGTATTATGTCTCTTCCGACAATCTTGGATATAAGCTTTATAGAAGAGTGGCAATCACTGCACACCCGAAGATTCTTTACAATCCTAATGTCAGTGCCTTCAGGTGTGCTGATCAACCCAAAGGCAATTGCTACCTTCTCACTGTGGACGTACAGCGCCTGTTCCTTATCTTCCTCTTCTACATCACAGACCACAGACTCCACATTAGGGCAGTAACCCTCAAGCTCTAGTAACCTACCCAATTCAGCCAGCTTCATGTAGATCTTGTCACTCTGAGGATGTGATTTATCCCCAGCAAAGAATTGGTGGACGACACTGTTTACCTCTATCCAGCTTTTTCCTGGGATCTTCTTTGTCCCTGAACTACCCATCCTCTTGGTTATCTTTTTCACTCCAGTCCAGTCCCTGATTCTAGCACAAGCAGTGGACAGGAACACAAGACAGCCTGAGTGTTGAGGGTCCAGCTCCAAGATCTGCAATGCAACATACTTCCCAAGCTCAAACTCCCCATGTATCCTACATGCACCAAGCAATGCTCCCCAAACAACAACATCTGGATCAATGGGCATCTCTTTGATAATTTGATAGGCCTCTTTGACAAGGCCAGCTCGGCCAAGCAGATCAACCATACAAGCATAATGCTGGAGCTTGGGGACTAAAGAGTAAGCTTGCTCCATCGATTCAAAATACTGCCGACCCTCATCCACCAAACCACCATGACAGCAGGCACAGAGAACTCCAATTAAGGTGATATCATTAGGCGGAATGCCTTGTTTTCTCATGTCATCAAAGACCCGTAAGGCCTCAATGCATCTCCCATTCATTGCCAATCCCATGATCATTGAACTGTAGGCAACAACATTCTTCTTCGGCATCCTTCTGAAGACTGCAGCGGCCTGGTCAACCACACCACACTTCGAGTACATGTCAACAAGAGCGCTACCTATGAACAAATCCAGACCACAACCATCACGATCAAAATGCTGATGCAAATTTTTCCCAAGCCCCAAAGCTCCCAAATTGGCACAAGCCGACAGCACGCTGACGGCCGCCATCTCATTGGGCTTCATTCCAGCCGAAGTCATCTCGTGAAACAATGCGAGTGTCTCATCAAAGTACCCATTTTGTGCGTACCCCGTGATCATGCTCGTCCATGATACGTCATTCCTCTTCGGCATTTGATCGAACCGCTTCCTGGCATCTAAAACATCGCCGTTCTTGGCCAAGCTCGATATCATGGAGTTCCACGACACGATGTTCTTCACAGGCATATCATCGAACAACTGCCGGGCCAGATCGCAGCCACCACCCTTGGCATAGGAGTCGAGCAAGGTGGTACCCACGTAGACGTCCGCCTGAGCGCCGAACTTGGTGATGTGACCGTGCACCTGCGGAACCAGGAAGCTCGCGGAGATAGCGCACGACCTGAGCAGCGGAGAGAAGGTGAAGCAGTTCGGCCGCCGGGCTGCGTCCCCGCGCTGGCAGTCCCGGAGCTGGGCGCGGTAGACTGCGACGCCGCTGGGTTTCAGGGCGTCTTCTGCATCCGCGAGCGCTTCGAGGAGGGCGTTGAGAGGGTAGGCCGTGGGGCTGTGCGTCTGGGCGTAGGTGGACAGGGCGTGGCGAATGTTGCCGGCGCGGTGGCAGAGGGAGATGAGGTGGGTGATGAGGAAGTTGTCCTGCTGGACACCGAGGACGTATAAGCGGGCGTGGATCTGACGGAGGTGCCGGGGGGCGGAGGAGAGGCGGAGGAGGTGGTAGAGCGCAGCCTGGAGGCTGCTGGACATGTGACGCGGAGGGTCGTGAGGCGAAGGCGACAGGTGACCATGACGAGACTCGAGACTATGTCAAAGTAAAATGGGACTAGTGGGGCTTCACCAAACCGGATCGATCTATTTATTTACTTAAATTAAATTTTAATTTGTATCTTTCGTAAATTAAATCAAATCAAATTCTAAAAAACGCGATACTCTGTTTTGGTGTCAGGTTCCTCCTGTGGATTCAGGAGAAGGGAGAGTGATCTTCGATTTCCCTCTGGGTGTTAGAGGAAGGGAGACTAAGTCTCCGAGGTGCGAGTGGCGGGTTGTCACTCATGATTTCCCTCTGGTTTAAAGGAAGGGAGGATAGTCCTCCGGTTGTGGACTTGTGGGTGGCAAGGCCAGGGTTCAGATTCTGTGGGTTGCAGGATCTGTGTCAAGGGATTTGTCTCCCTCTAAACTCAAGCTGTTAGGCAGCGAATGTTTGCAGACTGAGTCTACTTGTTTTGCTTGAAGCAAGGAAGCCTCACTCTGAAGGAGTGAGGGGTGGACGTATATTGCGGGTAGCAATCGAACCACCTAAAAAATCCTATGTCATTCCATGTAGTTTGCTTCATTAATTCACAGGTTGTGTGTGGCACGTCAACTGTTTGATCGCAAATCAATTTAAGCTTCATTGCACGATCGATTTATGTTGGAATGACTTAGATAGGGCCAGTTGAGTGATAACTATTGTTGTGATTCAGTCTCTATCGATTGAATTTTATTATCCACGAAGGTTTGAGTGATCTATTACATCCCCCCTTCTAGATCTCATTCTCTTTGTTTATCACACTGGAAGGAAGGAAGCCGCAACTGAAGCAATACAAGCCCATGCCGATGAAACAAGCTCAGACGCGATCGTCATTACCGCAAGCGTGGTCACCACAGTTGATGAAGAAGAAAGGTTGACCCATTATTCAGAGGATTCGTCAGAGGGGGGAGGACAAGGTCTTAACCCTACCACCCCTAATCCGGCAATGATGATGTTGCTTCAAGCCTACAGGCAGGAGATAGAAGCCTTAAAGAGGCAAGTAAGCAACTTAACCGTGCATGCTTCTGCCTCAAAGCAAGTCAAAGTGATGTGACACCACTATGGGGGGTGGTAGCCACAATACAAATGAGGCTTAGACCTAGCAAGCAAGTAATTTACAGACCGGTGACTTCACTTGAGCGGACTCACCCGCTTGGCGCACACTAGGGCCCGTAGGCAACCCAGTGATGGTGGTGAGGGTCCGGGACGGGACCTCGCTGCTCCGAGGGTTGGCTAGCTTAAGATTGAACCCCTAAGGGCCCTGGGATGCCCACTCTCGGGGGCGGCCAGCATGCCAAGGGCGTCGGGTATAGTATCTCTCTCAAAACTCACCCGCAGTAGCACTCAATTGATGTAAATTTGGGACCGGGCACTCTCTCACCGTCTGACGGAGATAAGAGGAAATACTAATTAAGAAAGATAAACCAGCAAAGAGAGGGGGGAAGGAGCTCACCTGATCAGCATGAATACGCCGATCCTGGCCGGAGACGATGACGAGCGGGGAGGCATGGGCATGCACCCGCACGCCGCGCTGATGAAGCTTCAACCTGAAAATTCACGTTACATGCACTACGCCCCTTGCAAGGGGGTTGGACTAGGGGTGGAGAATTGGATTACAACCAAAATGTACCTCCACACATGGAGGGGTGCTCAACCGGCCAGGCGGAGAAGGGAAAAGCTGAAATAGAAACCGAACGAATGGAAGACGCCGATTCTACCCGCTCTCTAGAACAGGGGATAGACAGTTGAAGTTGACACTGCTGCGGCAACTCCCAAATTTTTTTGTCAATGAGACTAGTGGAAAAATATTTGGGGTTGGATCAGGATGACGTCTGATTTTTGTGAAATTTCTTGGTCGGCGGTGCTAGTCTGGGAAGGCCATGAACAGGGCCCCTGAGTTCTGATTTTGACTGCTACAGTACCATAGCATCTAGAAGACGAGACCGCCTCAAGCACTCCCGACCTCTGAATTGAGCGTGGCCAGAGTCGTTGGAATCTCTGTCGAGTCCTCTTCGAAACGAGACCCACGGGGATGCTGGGGGATGTCAGAGCAGATTGGGAGAGCCTGAAAAGTGGACAGGTGTCGGTCCAATCCCAGAGGGGACAGAACTGTGCACCCTGGGGAGAAAATTAGGAACTCACTTGACCGGGGTCCAATATGGAAGTCGCTTCTTGGTACTAGAAGCCGACTTGGTGTAGAAGGTCTCGGTCAAGCCCCGCCTCCAAATCCTCAAGAGAATGGCCGTGGAGGCCTCTGAAAATTGCTTCAGGTTGACTGTCAGGAAGTTGATGCGCAGTCTGACGATGATGACTCTCCTGGGCAGCCACGAGCTCAGAACAAGATGAGACAATCACCGTTACGTAGAAGACTCAGAGACGCTTCCTACGGTACCTCTTGTGCATCTAGGGGCTTCGAGATGAAGCTGTGGCAGGCTCTACAACCAGTAACTTCTCTACTGCATGTGAACTGAGAACTACAGGTTGAAGAGGGGCGGTGGGGAATGAGGTAAATGGGAAGGGAACGGGGGTGGATGGGTGTGGAGGCAACCCCTAGCTCTTAGGGGGTCTGGGAGGGGGCAAACCAAGGTGAGGGAGGGGAGAATGGGGGCTGGAAGGTGGTCTAGCAGGTGGTGAGAGAGAGAGCTGAGAATTTGGTGTTGGGAGGGAGAGGGAGAGGGAGTAGTGGTGTCCCTAGTTGGGGTGGTGAAAGGGAGGGGAAGATTGTAACACCCCAGATTTTTCTGGATCTAAATCCGTGGGTCTCGGAGCGCCTCTGTGAGTCACGGAGCGTGTTTTACGATTTACGTGGGTTTTTCCTTGACAAGCTTTTAGAACCCTATGTAGGGTGAACCGACATGTTGTCATGCTCTGGAATGCTACAAGCATGTTATGCATTTTTCGAGGATCGTGGGGAGTATTTTTTCTAATTTTCATACTTTTTAAAATTTTTAAATCCCAAAATTTTCATTATAAATAACCCCTTACCCCCCTCTCTCCCCCCATTCTCTCTTTCACTCTCTCTCTCTCTCTTGTCTCTTTCTCTCTCCCTCTCCCTTGGGTGGCCGATGGTGGCAGAGGAGGGCGAGGTGGCAAGGAGGTGAGGGCGTAGAGTGAGGACGGGTCGAGGATTGAGGGGCGGTGGCACATGGTGGAGCTCGGTCGCGAATTTGTGTGAACCTGACGCCGTTCGCGAGGCACTTTGAGGGGAAACGGTGCCCACAGTGTGGGATCTCGTCAAATGAGTTAGGGGGATGGTTCCTCAACTTGTGTATTTCATTTCCCGTGGATTTGTTAGGCAGGGGTGAGCCAAGAGTGGGGCCTATTCCTCGTCGGCAGTGAAAAACCATGTTTTAGGGTGTGTGATGAATTCATCGAATCGATCATCATTTTGACATTTATTTACGTGTTTTTTGTGTTTTAGGACCCAAGGGATGGTCCCAAGTGTTTTCCCCCTCGACTGGGGTCGAGTGGGCATGGAAATAGAGCCCCTGGGGTAGGCTCGGACGGGGTGGTCGTCGTTTTCGACCGACCACCACTGGAGGGGTCGATGCAGCCCGTGCTAGGTCGATGCTGCTTGCTGTGCCAGTCGACTGACCGGTGCAAGGTGCATTGGTCGACTGACCCAACTGGGCTAGTCAATCAAACTACACCAGATTTGCCCATTTCTGCCCCCAGTCGACCCGGTTGAGACCCAATGGTCAACCTTTGGCCTTGTGGTTATCCTGAACACCCCGTGGGAACTGTGACCATGTTTTTGGGTGTGCAAAGATGTCATTCCACCTTGATTAGTGTGCCTATGGGTTTTAAGGGTTTGGCTGACCCTTTGTGTTCTGGGCTTCTATGTAACGCTTAATCGAGCCACCGTAGGTCAGCGTAAGTGCAGAGGGCTATTCCAACACGTTGTTGGCTTTCCCAGAAAGTGGTTTCTGTGTGGGCATGTGTAAGGCCTATGGACTGTGAGTTTAGTCACCCAGCCTGAGGCTGGAGGGTTTCATAGCTTTCCTTTGGAAGGGATTAGGGTTGGCAGATGTGAGCCACCCTAATAATTATTTTACCATGCTTTCTGACCTAGGGATAGGGCAGATTGATGGCATGGAGCTGTCCAGTGCAACGGTCTTGACCCTGAGTCTCGTGACTCAATGACTGTTAGATTTAGTTGGTCTAGTGGACGGCCCAGAGTCCAGTGGCATCGTGCCACCGGTTTCCCGAGCTAATTATGGTGGGCTCGTGAGTAGCTTTTCTACACTTCGATGGTTTCTATGAGGAGTCATCTGCTAGTGGCCCCCACTAGTCGTAGCTTTCATGGGCACGTGTGTGCCAACCAGCCTGGGAGTAGGCAGAGAGCTACACCCGAGTGAGATAGTTTGTAGGCTGGTTGCCGTAGGGCCTGCCCTGTAATGGCTTGAGTCGGGGCTAGGAGGAAAACCAGCTAGAGGGCCTGACTTTGTGTAGTCAGTCAGAGTGTACACACATAGTCGGGGACTATGGATTAGTACTGACGAGCACGACCCCGACTAGTCCGTTGTTCTGTGGCTACTACTACGCTGTCTCAGTTTTTGTCTAGGGCTAGTAAGGAGACACCTGAGGCATGGAATAAGATGTCAGGGGATGCTTCCGGCCTTCCTTCTAGTGGGTTGTACTTGCGTCACATGACGAGACACTCGTGACTCGAGGTTTAGTTCCCCATCTGTGAGACGTGATTTTAGGTGGTTCCCGTGTGCCTTTCTGATAATAGAGATCTTGGGTTTCTAGTAGGGATTACCAAGGGTTTTTCCCCGGACTGCGTAGGGGTCACAACGGTGAGGTCGTGACCGTGCTCCCAGACTGCGTGATCTTGGGTTGGGCCTTCGTCTGCGAGGACAGGCCTCCACGATAGTGGTGTCGTGGTGCTTTTCTGACAGAGTAGCCAGGGTTTTCTCGTTAGTCCGGTGGTCCCCCGACTGTGAGATCGGGGTGAGTTTTTTGGTACAGTAGGAGTAGCTGTAGAGCCGAGGTTTTACTGGCCATTGTGTTTGCTATTCCTACTATAGTTGCTACTTTCTTTAGCACTACTTGTTACCACCATTGTTTTACGATTGGGATTCCGCAAGACCCCTACTAAGCCAGTGATAAGAGGCTCACCCCCTGCTTTTTAGGTGTGGTGATTCTTCTTCGAGGTTCGAGGGTGCAGCACGGAGGTTCGTAGTTGCCAGCTTGCCGGGCCGAGTGGTCACTCTGCATTGGGTACGTTTCCTTTCACTATAGACTATACTTTATTGGGACTAGACTCTATAGTTTAATTGAAAATGTAATGTCAGTGTGTAACTCATGGCCTAGGACGTATCTACGCAGGAGCCGACGTAGGTGAGTTGCGAAGGGCCATCGTGTCGACGCGGGCTCTCAATGCGCTGACACACAACGCCCATCTAGGGAGTTGGCGTAAACTGTTGCATCGACGCAGAGTCGGGCTACGTCGACACAACCCACACCAGTGAGCAGAAATAGCCCACCATACATGTTTACTTGTTTGCTCATGATACAGATTAATCGTGGAAGCTTTGAGAAGTGTTAATGTAACAACCCAAGATCCAGATACTGGGAGTAAATGGATATCATTCGAATCTTGGCCCGTCGCCTATGAGTAGGTGCGCTCAGATAGGCTAAAAGGTGTGTGTGGGGTACATAGAAATTAGAAATAAAATTACATTTTCAATTGAACTATAGCGTCTAATCCAAATAAAGTACAATCTACAGTAAGGGAACGTACCAAATGTCAAGTTAACACTCAGCCCGGTGAGCTAGCAACTACGAACCTCCGCACTGCACCCTCAAACCTTGAGGAAGAACTGCCACACCTTAAAAGCAGGGGGTGAGCCTCCTATCACTGGCTCAATAGGGGTCCCGCATAACCCCAACAACTGCAGTAACAAGCAGCGCTACAAAGAACAACGGCAACAGCAGGAGTAGCTACAATAACAATGGTGGAAAACATGGTTGTACATGAATTCCCAAACTCTATAGTCGGTGAAACAACTACTCTACAACTACTCCTACTAGAATAGAAATCGACACCTGATCCCGCAGTCGGGGATCCACCAGACTGACAAGAAGGCCTGGCTATGCTGCTAGAAGAAACACCATGACACCTCTATCATGGAGGCCTATCCTCGCAAATGAAGGCGCAGCCGAAGACCATGCGATCTGGGAGCACGGTCACGACCTCACCGTCGTGAACCCTACGCCACCCAGGAAAAACCCATGGTAATTCCTACCAGAAATCCTATACCTCTATCGTGGGAAGACGCGCGGGAATTATTCGTAAAACCACATATCGTAGACGGGAAATCGAAACTCAGGTCACGAGAGGCTCATCACGTGACAGGAGTACAACCCACTAGAAGCAAGGTCAAATGCATCCCCTGACGTCTTAGTCTGTGCCTCAGGTGTCTTCCTACTCGCCCCAAGCAGAAACTAAGACACCGTAATAGTAACCACAAAACAAGGGACTAGTTGCAGTCGCACTCATCAGCACTCGTCTGTAGTCCCTGACCATGTGTGCACATACTGACTGAATGCACAAAGTTAGGCCCTCTAGCTGGTTTTCCTCCTGGCCCAGACTCGAGCCGCTATAGGGGAGGCTGTATGAAAACCAGCCTAAAAATTGTCTCTCTTGGGTGTAGCTCTCTGCCTACTCCAAGGCGAGTCGGCACATGCATGCCCAGGTAAGCTACGACTAGTGGGGGCCACTAAGTAGATGACTCTTAACAAAAACCACCGGAATATGGACAAGCTACGCAGAAGCCCGTCATAATTAACTCAGAAAAATGGGTGGCATGATGCCACCGGACTCTGGGCAGTCCACAAGACCTATTAAAACAACAATCCTTGAGTCACAAGACTCGGAGTCAAGACCATCAAACAAGGACAGCTCCATGCCATCAATCTAGCCTTTCCCTAGGTCAGAAACCATGGTAACATACTTATTAGGGTGGCTCACTACCGCCAACCCTAATCCCTTCCAAAGGGAAACTAAGAAACCCTCTAGCCCCAGACTAGGTAATTTGACTCACAATCCAAGGGCCAAACTATGGCCCACTTAGAAAATGCTTTTCGGAAAAGCTAACAATGTGTAGGAATGGCCCACTACACTCCCACAGACCCGCGGTGGTTCGATTAAATGTAACACAAAAGCCCAGAACACGAGGGTCACCTGGACCCTTAAAACCCACGGGCATACTATTCGAGGTGAAACGGTATCTCTAGACACCCAAAAACATGGTCACGATCCCCATGGAGTGTCCGGGACATCCACATGACCAAAAGTCGACCAAAGGGTCACAATCGGGTCGACTGGGGGCTGAAACGGGCGAGTATGGTGCATTTAGGTCAACCAACCTAGTTGGGACGATCGACCAATGCTCCCTGCACTAGCCGGTCGACTGGACTTGTCTGGTCAGTCAACCGGTGGATCGAGCGGTGTCAACGCAGCGCGGCTGTGTCGACCCCGCAAGCGGCGGTCAGTCGACTGACCCCCAGGGGTCGATCGACCGAAATCCGTAGAATGCCCCCTTTTACAGTGGGCCGTTCGGTTGACCAACCACAACCGGTTGGTCAATTGAAAGCGACGACCACCCCATCCAAGCCTACCCCAGGGGCTCGATTTCCATGCCCATTCGACCCCAGTCGAGGGGGAAAACAACGGGGACCATTCCCTAGGTCCCAAAACATGTAAATACAAGTAAATAAATGGAAAAACTCTGTTCGATTCGACGAATCAGTCGTACACCCTAAAACATGCATTTTAACCCCCAGCGTGAAATAAACCCCACTCGGCTCACCTCAGCCATCGAAACTCACGGGAAAGGAAGTACACGGGTTAGGGAACCATCTCCGACCTGACGCTCCAATAATTCGAGAAGACCCTTGCATATTGGCTTTCTTCGGCTTTTGTGCTTTTGCGGGCCACATCATTCTTCTTGTTTAGGCATGATTGCCATCGAACATATTTTGAGTGCCAACAAATGCCCCTCATCCGCGGGTGTCGCGAGTAAGGAATGAGCGATGCAGGACCGACAGATGTACTCCGACTGGGCAGATTCTTTGTCTGGCTGGCACAGACGCATAGTGGTCTTAAATCGGCGCGGTGGCTGAACCGGCGTAGCCAGGCCGTTGTTAATACGGCGTGGCATTATTCCGGCGCACCTTTTTTATTTAAAAGGGTAAAATGGCACACCTTTTTGGTGCGTTTGGGGGTTAAAACGGTGTGCCTTTTAGCGCGTCAGATTAACCCAAGATAGGGGGCGATGTAAGCCATTTTGCTTTATTTTTTTCTTCACCCATTCTCATTTGCAAAGTTTCATTCTCTCTCCTCCCTTCCCCCTTTGCTTCTTCCGCGGCGGCGAGTGAGTGAGGTGAGGGAGAGATTCCTTTTCGTCCAATTCTTGGGATTCTAATCCCTCCTTCCGGACCCTGGGAGGCTCCTAGTAGGGCTTGCCCTCGGAGCTATTCCCTTGGGTGTTCTGTTTTGGCCTCGGTGCGATACCCATGGCCTGTTTTAGGGACCATCCCTTGGTGGATGTGTTCCCGCTTCTTTATGGCAAACTCTTGGGCTGGGGAGACTCTGTCAAAATTTTGTCAGAAACTTCATGTTCTCATCAACCATCTTCTGACTTTGTTTATTCTTCTTTGTGTGCTTTTTGCAGATACAATGGCATCTGATTCTTCTTCTTTCACATCTCGTGCCACGGTGACATGGGAGAACGTCAATTACTTGGACTAGTGTCACGAACAGCTCGCTGTGGTCGCAGAATCCTCAGACTCGGAGACCAAAATATTAGACACTGCCTGCCTTCTCATTATCGGGGGTGATTCCTTCAAGTATGACCGTGGAGCAGACATTAGGCAGGACCAACCCAACGATAAACATTTGATGTCCTTCCTCAGGCGATTCAACCTTCAAGGGAAGAGGGATTTGTTCTTTGTTCGGAAGGCTGAGCAGGTGCTGCTTGTCGAGAGGGACAACCTGACAGACTTTGTAGTGTGGGGAAGGCCCATCTATTTGCTTGGCAAACCCCGAAAATGGAGTGCTATGCTGGGACTTCAAAGATTTGCTCCAGAGGATGGGCTATTGACCAGGGCGCCTGAGTTTGTACCCACCCGCTGGAATGAAACTATGGGTCATGTTAACCGGGAGAAACCCATCGTTGGCCTATTTATTGCCCCGCTGAAATGGGGATACAGAGAAGAATCTTTCTTGTTGGACTACCTGACGGTCCGTTTCAAGCATCAGATCTTTGTAGGGTGGTTTGCCGAGCTGAAGGCCACTGATGCCCACGCATTCAGACCTGGAGTAGTGGAGTTCACAGACTACGTCCTTCAACATTATGCTCCCATTTTGGTCAAGGCCGGCGTATATCACAGCGTGTACGCCTCGAGGTACTGCTACCCTATCTCCAGAGGTTTATGCTGCTGTATGACCGAAGTCTTCTGCCCAGAGTATAACACCTTTTACACTTCAAAGGGGGAGACTTCTTTAAACCTTTGGAGTCTTTCCCAGCTTAGTGGTTTGCCGATTGATGGTGAGCCATATGAGGAAGTTTGTTGGCCAGATTAGCTGAAGGATCAGATTGACAACGAGGGTTAGTATCTAGCAGGCTTCGCTTATCGCTAGCTAATGAAGGCGTATCATACGCTCTGTTGCTCGTCGAATGATACTAGAGAAGCATGCACGCCTGGGGAAAAGAGGCGTGTACGGATGTGTACTTGGCTCTAATATTTATTCGGTGGGGAGCAAAAGTATGAGGACTTCCCTATAGTAGCACCAACTGCCCTGAAGCAGAAGAAGAGAGTCTGGCGACAAGCTGCTTTCCCGCCCACTCTGAAGGGAGGGCAGCAAGGAGGTCCGAACCCTACTAGAGTTGATGCAGTCACGCACTATGCTGCTTACTTAACTTATTGGATTTGTTCCTTTGCTCTCCCACAAGGCGAAAAGAGCGTGATCAGAGCCGAAGCCATTTACCCCACTTGTTTGATGGCTTGGGGTATGAAGCTCTCCCTCTGCCCAGTGGCTTTATGCCTTATCTACAAGATGTTGGGAGACCTGCACCGGACTCGTCTCCCCAGGAATTTACGGAAGGTCGGTCTGCTACATTTCTTCAACACCTGGGTCTGCACATTATTCCTAGAAGCTGCTCCTCGGGGACTACAACCATTGAGGCTTGTCCCGAGGATGATAGAATTTGCTAGTGCTGAGCTGTCACAGCCAGCAGAGTAGCTTTTTTTCATTAGGGGCAAGTTGACCAAAGTTTCACTCGACGTGCCTGGCGTCCTGCATTTCTGGAGCCTAGCGGCCCATTCCAACCCGCTTGTGAACAAACTGCGGGGATGCCGTCTCTTTAAGATAGAAAAATATGTTCATCACATTTTCGGTGCCAAATGCACGAGGCCGATTCTGGTGCCAGAGTTGGTTAATAACCCTCCCCACTAAAACCCAAATGATCCTAGCCTCCACCTCTCCATCTAACCCCATGAGGGCCACCAGCCCCCAACCCAAACTCCCTTATCCAAGCCACACCCCTCAAACCCAAGTGGTCTCTGCCACTGCCCCTCCCTCTACCCCCAGGGAGGGCACTCCACCCCAACCCAAACTACCTCACCCAATTTGCATCACCCAAACCCAATTGACCTTCGCCTCTCCATCTAGTCCCATGAGGGCCACCATCTCCCAACCCAAACTCCCTCACCTGATCCATACCATTCAAATCCCATTGGCCCCCGCCTCTGTCCCTCCATCTTCCCCCATAAAGGACACACCTCCCAAGACCAACCAGCCCAAACCTCCTCACCCAACCCATCTCCCACTCCCTACCCCAACTCTACCATGTCCTAGGCCTCCACTACTTCCCCTCCCTATCCTAACGCAAGTCTCCCTTTACCCACCACCCCGGTTGCACCATGCGCCGACCATCATCACCCCACCCACAAAAGACCTTCCTACCTCTTTGGAAGAGGAACCCATGAATCCCACACCCAACCACACGAGAGTAGATGCTAGCCCGGAACCCCTCCCTACCCTCGAGGAAACCCAAGATCACACCAATAGGGAGGAAGAGCCTCAAGTCTCCCCCACCTCACATAGCCCGGATCTTCAAGAGCCATAAACCTTCACACATGGCACCATAATCATAGATGGGCCCCTGGCTAGAAGGCTAAAAGAGAGACCGATTCACCCTGTCATGTCCCATGTCTACCCTCCCATGGAGCTAAACCTCTCAATAGTACCCTTCATCTCCTATCACATCACCATCTAATCATCCTACCAAGTGGAAACCTTAGAGTATCTTCTTAAGGGCTTAGAATGGCAAATGGAGTTGACTGGCATGTTGACCACAATGACTGACCGACCAAAGAGCCTTGACCTCCTTCACCTATGTGTTGGGTCCATCACCTCGGTTTGCACCGTTGGTTGCTACACTAGCGACCTCTTTTTACTCCTTCCCACACCAGATGAGCCCGAATCCATCCTCAAATTGAAACTTCTTATCTCAGGTAGAAAGTCAAGGCATCCCCCCATGGCCGACCAGCCCACCCAAGACACTTGCCCAACTATTCCCATGGAGGAGGATGGCTCACCACCTTTTGAGGATCTTGAGGACATAGAGCTCCTCTCCCTTAGTGACCCTTTCCATGACCCCTATGACCCCTTCCAATGGGAGTTCGGGTACCCATGTGGCCCACTGGCACCACTCACCCCCCACTATTTCCCACCCCCACCCACCATGTTGGGTCAAGCCCATCTCTTTCAACACCCGGGCCAGATATGGGAAGCCATAACCATGGACGACCTACACCTTGGGGAATACAGAAGTGCCCTACTCTATGATATCCACCTTCCTAGACCCCTTCGACCCTTATGCGTGGAAACTCGATGGCCATCCCATGCCCACACAGGGAAGTCATTTCCAGGATAATATTGCATCATCCGGTAGGGCTAGCAAGCCAAGCCATCCCACTTGTGTTACATACACATTAGGTCCAAAGTATGACTGGCTCACATTCGGATGTGCTAGTCCTCCCCCGTCCATCGTCATCCACCAAGTTGGTCTTGTGCATGAGGGATACACGTTTGGTTGCCCTGGTTCCCCAGTATTGGTCACACTTAGGCATGATAGGATAACTTGTGGGTGCCCAGGACCTCCCACATCTGGCACGATAGTTAGACACCCCATGCATGATATGTTCACCTACGGATGCCCTAGCCCCCCTAGGCCTGTCAAAGTGAAGTCAATCCAAGACCGGTCTACATTTGGTTGTATCCACCCACCCTTGCACTCTATAGTCTTCACACCCACACCGCATCATAGTGCATGGTATACACATTCAAGCAAGCATCTAGCAACGAGCGGTGAAGTTCACAAGGAGCGGATAAAAAGTCGCGTGCGCCACTTGAGATCCCACGTAGGCAACTTGGTGTTAGTGGTATTGGAGTGGCTCTACCTTTGGGCTATCTCCAAATTGAGGGCACGAGGACTTAGACCTTCTCGAGTTTCGAGTGACATTGGCAACCATGCTTATGGGTTGAATTCATCGAAGGATCTTGAGATACACATAACTTTTCACATGGCGGATCTAGCACCCTATAAGGGCCCCGCAGAGGAACCCAGTGAGTACCTCGAGCCTACACCCACCTTTGTGAGTGACACCATCGGAGAGCCTCCACATATCAGCCTGAGAGCCTGACGTGAGCACATGGAGGCAATACTGGGCAACCAAGGTACTGTCACCAGGAAAAGGGTGTGCCAGCGCATCTTGAGAGGTTGAAGAGCCGTCCCGCGACTAAGGACACGAGGATGAGCTGGGAGGACACACTTCACCTGGCCCTGCTGCTGTTTTTACGTACCGCCACCCCGATAGACCCATACTTGACGGAGTCGAGTTCTCCCCACTCTGGGGGGATGATGGGGACATCTCCAGCCACTCTACATTTTTTTCGAGGATTATCTGCTCGGCAGCAGTGCTACATCTTGTCAGTCACATATTTTTTAGTCTTGGCCCCGTTCTACGCTGCCAGGAGATCTCCTGGGGATACGAAGCAGCGCCCTTGAGGTAACTCTAATAAGATACGACTTTTGGGACCCATCGCTTCGATTTTTGGGGATTTGTTTAAGGCGGTAGGAGTCCTTGTCCTTCTGGGGGTTTCGCTTCTCCTTATAAATAGTGGCTTTTGGGGTGAACTCATGACCATCTCCGAAACGGTGACTCTTCGAGGAGAGCTTTCTTGTAGGATGTCATCGGACGAGTCTGGTACTTTGTCAGATGATGAATCTCTGTAGGCTCGCCGTTAGCCTCTGATCCTTCGAAGGGACATTGCGCCGGCGCCTTGGCGGCCGTGGCCAGAACTGGGGGCGAATGGTCCCGTTTCTGAAGAATATCGGAACGGGTACTTGGATCTGGCTAGTTCCTTGGCGATCCCGCCAGACACGAGCCTGAATATAACTATAATTAATAGACATCAGGTCTCCAGCGTGACAGAGGTCCTATCACATGAAGAAGAAAATGATGTGGTGGCTATGGAGGAAATCCAACAACCCGATTGGTGGGAGCATCTCCTACGCTGGTTACAGCACCAGCAGCTCCCAAAGAGAAAGAACAAAGAATGAAATTACTCAGAATCAAGGATTCTTATGAGATGAGAAATAGAACTTTATTCCGAATAATGGCAGATGCCCAAAAGAACATTCTACTCCATTGCTTGTCTATAGAAGAAGCATGGCAAGTGTTGAAAGAAGTTCATGCCAGGTTAGTCGGGGCGCACCAGGCCGGTCCGAAGATTAAAATTGAGATTAAAAAATTGGGATAGTATTGGCCCACTATATTTGATGACTGCTGCAAGATTGCTAACTCATGTCAGAAATGCCAGGAGCACGCCACCGTGCCCATAAGGCCACTAGTGCCACTACACCCCACTATCCCAAGTTGGCTATTTGCCCAATGGGGTACGGATGTGGTGGGACCTTTGCCAGCATCTTCGTCAGGGTGCAAGTATATCTTGGCAACTACTGACTATTTCTCCAAATGGGAGGAGGCCGTGGCACTAAGAGAAGTGACTGGTCACCAGGTTCTTCCGTCAAAACATAATATTCTGATTCGGGGTCCCCAACTGAATTATTTTCGACAACGGTAACCATTTCAGAAACCAAAAGGTGTACAGGCTAGTTGACAAGTACAAAATTGATTGAAGGACATCACCCCCCTACAATCCACAGGCCAACGGACTTATAGAGGCATTCAACAAGACCCTCTACACCCTGCTAGCCAAGACCGTCAGCTCTAGTAAGAGGGACTGGTAAGAGAAAATGTATGAAGCGTTATGGGCTTATCACACAGTCTATAAAACTCCAACCGGCTGTTGACCATTCTCCCTAGTTTACAAATCGGAAGCGGTGGTGCCGATGGAGCTGGAAGTGTCGTCACTGCGAGTCACTATACAACACGGTTTGACAAACGACGAACATGTGAATATAGAAAGAAGACTAGAGGAGCATGCTGAGCTCGAAGGAAGACGCGTACAGGCACAACAAAACATCCAACTATACTAAGCTCGCATGGCCTGTGCTTTCGACAAGTTGGTTAAAGGGCGAGAATTCAATAAAGGTGACCTAGTGATGGCCAAAAGAAGAGAAGTAATGGCCTCCAACCCAAAAGGTAAGTTGGTTGAAAACTAGGTTGGACCGTATATTGTCCACCGAGTCTATGAAGGTGGTGCCTACGTTCTCGTAGACCACAAAGGGGTAGCTCAGTTCTCCCCTCTCAATGGGAAACATTTGAAGCTATATCATGCAGCCCTACCGGCGTTCGAAGAATGACTGAAATCTACCTTGGTCTAGTGGTACTCTGTCCTGGCCGAGGTCTCCAAATACCCACCCAGTTCAAATCAATTCCGAGGCCATTGGCTCATGGCGCCACTGGGCTACCACTCTACACATCATCACCATGTTGGATCTTATGTCCGCGTTGGTGTATAAACCATTTCCTTTGCGCTGGCTTTATCCCCATATCTGCGAATACACAGTTCTGATGCAAGGCTTCATGCCCTAGCCGATATCTACCCATCAACACCATGTTGGACCTTACGTCCGCATCGGTGCATAAACCATTTCCTTTGCGTTGGCATTATCTCCTTGCAGACGAATAAACCTTTTCCGGTGTAAGACTTTATGCCCTAGCCGATATATGTTATCGCCATGTTGGACCTTACGTCCGCATCAGTGCATAAACTCTCTTCCTTGCTTTGGCATTATCTTCTTGCCGACGAATAAGCCCATTTCCGGTGCAAGGCTTCATGCCCTAGCCGATATTTACACTTATCGTCATTACGGACCCTACGTCCGAATCGGCACATAAACTGTCTCCCTTGTGTTGGCTTTATCTTCTTGTCAACGAATGAGCCTTCTCAGCGCAAGGCTTCGTGCCCTAGCCAATAGCTACATGTTGCTACTACACGGATGAACCAAACAGTTAGAATGGAGCACCATACCCTGACTCGTTATTTCCTTTCAAAAAAAATGGGACTTAAAATAGAGGTGCCTCGCCAGCCTTGTTTAGATACCCTGGATAGGGGTAAAAATGACAGAATCACGAAAGGCAGAAACCCTTTTCCCTAAGGCAGTTACCTCATTTTCCACCAGCACCCCTTCGATGGAAACACACGAAGTGGCAAGTCATTTAAAGCATGGGGAGATGGACAGGTGCCAGCGCCATGCCAGCCAATCGACACGCAAGATATCCGTAGAAAGAATCGCCGCCTTTCCAAGAACTATAAGTACAGCAGTCACATTGCGCCAAAGGCAGTAACTAATAGTCAATTCAACATTTACTATTACCAAAAATTGTAGGTGTAAGGAAAGTTCTAACATGGCTACTTCAAGAAAAGAAAAGGAATAAGCAAAAATGCACATCAGGCCTCGGGCCCACTACGAAGTTCTGTAGATGAAGGATCCTCAACAACGAGTGATTCGCCCCCTACACCCTCGGTGGCGGCCAGTCCAGACACTCACCCCACCTGCGTAGGAACTGTCTCGACCGTGTGCCCTCCCAAGGCTGCCAGCGTTGGTGATCGCTCAGATGAAATAGAGGCACCTTGACTCCCACCTTTGCTCGGTATCTGACCGGAAGAACCAGCGGTATCTTCATCTGAGTCATAGTGTTGCCCGAAAGGAAAATCGAGCTCTCTGTGCACCTGTTCATAGGCCAAAGAGGTCGCTTGATGGTAGCCTTGGGAAAACCCTTTTCGCAGGCCCCGACGATAACCCAGCTCGTAGTAAGCAAAGGCAGCCTACTGGAGCATCGCCTGGTAACTCTCCGAGCATTTGTATTACTCGAGCGCTTCCAACCCAGCCAGCTCTACCTTTTCCTCGAGCTCGGTCACCTTCTGTTCTGCCTCGGACTGCCTCTGCTCGACTTCGGCTCGCGCGACTTTGGCCTCCGCCCACTATCGCTTGGCCTCTCGGACCTGGCCCTCAAGCTCTTCATGCTTATCCCTCCACCGCTCGGCAAGTTCAACCTGCACTTTGTGCTCCACATCCAAGACCTTATCTTTCAGCCCAACCAGATGGCGGGCCTGACTCAGCTGCTCAATTGACTCCCGAGCCTCTTTCTGGCTCGACTCCACTTGCACCCTGAGCAAGGTCGCCTCACGCCGAAGGTCTTCAAGGTTGCGGGTCAGGCGCTCAATTTTTTGGTCGGATGCACCATGAGCCCAGGCTAGGGACTCCCTCTCCGAGTTGACCCGAGCAAGTAGATCGGCCATCTCGGCCCCCAGCTGGGCCACGATCAAGCTGCCCTCCATGACTCTTTCGAGAACCACGAAAGGGGAGCTACATCTGAGGTCTCCTCGAATCGCCTCCAAAGTTGCAGAATGGCATCTACGATACAGGGAGGCTCGGACGATGAAGGCTCCCATTATGGGAGGGAAGGTCCTCTCTGGGACAGTTGGGATTGGGGCATCCTCCCTGAGTACCCGCACCTCTGGGGCCCCACCAGTTGGATAGGAACGGACCGCCTCGCCCTGTGCATCCACAGCCTCGGTTGGCTGGGATGGGGTCGCATCACCTCGTGACCCCTCAGCCTCGACCAGCTCAGATCAAGCTCTGCCATCCTGCGCCCCATCAGACTTAGTAGGCACCCCAGCGTCGGCCACCCCTGCCTAGAATGGATCCACCTCGGCTGCAACTCCTCCTACTGCGAAGGCCCCCTCTGATTCAACAGTCGAGAGAGGCAGCTGTGCGCCCTCTTCAACTGGGCGAGTGGCCTCAACCTTTCTCAACCTTTTCCTCTCAGCGGTCCCAGCCTTCATCGAGGCCCATAGCGCTTTTTCCATGGGATCCTTGCGCTTGGCCCCACGACGATCGAAAGAACCATACCGAGTAGGCTGCTTGCCCTTATCTCGGGCATGGGAAGAACTCCCGGATGCTTAAGGTCCACCAGGAGCAGGCGCCTCCTCCTCGTCAATGATCACCACCTCGGTCGGTGGCGCCTCTGCATCGGCCACTCGCGTCGAATCTTGGCCAAGAGCAGCGGACAGTTAGAAAGAAGCTTGTTGAGGTGACCCAACATCAACATAAGGCTCTGAAGCCTTTACCTTGAGGCACCACCATCTGAGAAGGATACTCCTCGATGTTGGCCTCAGTCATCAACTCGGCAGTGGATCGGTGATTCTCCTGAAGAAGGACAACCTTCTTCTCCACCTCCGGGGAAATCACTACCAGCTTTGGAGGGATGTTAGGGTGAAAATTGGGGATCAACGAGAAGTTCCAAGCCCCACTGTCAAAGGCTATGCCCACCCAGAAATATTTGGTCTTCCAACCCTTGTGGGAAGAATCTCTGGCAGAGAGGGTCACGCAGCTCCTCCCCCTCTTCGCCTGGAGATAAAAGAAGCCCGTACCCGCATGGGTATGCTCCTTCAACTCAAAGAAAGTATGGAAGAGATCCAGCGAAGGTTCGATCCCACACGAACGGCAAAGGAAGATGAAGGAGAACACGAAGGTATAAGAATTGGAGACCAACTGGATCGGGGCTAGTTGGTAGAACCGAAGCAATTTGGCAATGAAATGATGGAGAGGAAGGCAAAACCCGCACTTGCAGGCCAAAAGAGAAGAACAAAAGAAGCCAGAGCGAGTATCCAGACTGGACTCATGAGGCTCTACGGGATGCCCTTCCCTATCAAGGGATGAGGCTCCTCGCTCCAGGACAACCCCCTATAAAAGGGAGATCGACAGAAGAGAAGAGCATGGTGGTTCATTCTGCTACTACGCTGCCTCAGAGAATAGAGCTACTAGCCCTATCACACAAGGAGAAGAAGAGTGCGACTGTCCACACTCCGAGAGGATTCCTCCCCAGCGACCTTACCACCCAGCGGGCACTCCTTGAGTGACCTCTGGGACCAGCGAGCACTCGTTTGGAAGGCCCTCGCCGACTCTCCATCGCCTTCGATGATCTCTCTCTCTCTCTCCCCCCCTCTCTTTTGCTCTTCTATGAACTTATCGCTCTGTTACTGACTTAAGCATCAGAGGGTTGTCCCTTGGGGTAACACCCGGGACTCGTTCTGACGCCTCTTTGGTTTCCTGGTGACTTGCAGGCTTCCACGGGCGTGAGATGACTTCCCTCAATAAATAAATAGAGAAGGTGGTACGTGACCTAGGAACCATTTTCCTGTCTCTACACTTCTTGGCGCCGTCTGTGGGAATCTCGATCAAAAGGCTATGGCACCCCATGGAAGTCTCCGCAACACTAGCAACCGGGGGCGTAGGTCCCACCAGGGACCCAGTTCCCGGCGGGAGTCACAAGAAGCTTCCTCCGCCCATCCCCGACAGGAGGTCACCCCGAGTGACCTCGACGAACTACGCCAGCAAATCCGGACCTTGGCCAAACTCTGCCAAGAGCTCCGGGACCAACGGGCCAACCCCCAGCGCGTCGTTTCAGAGCGATGTGAAGACGAGGGATGCCGGGCTGGGGGGAACCCCCATTCAGTACGAGAGACGTCTCGCGCCTCAGTGACGAGGACTCGGTGATCCCGTAGCGTGCCCGCGCCAGAGGCGCGTAGCCCACTCCACTCCAATTCGGAGATGGACCGTCGATTCCAGAGTTTTGAGGAGATAGAGGATAAGGTTCAGCATCTGGACGACGTCCTGTTGGCTGTCAAAAATCACGGCCTAATCGACGACGACATGGACTTCCATGCTCCCTTCTCCAAGGATATAATGAAAGTTCCCATCCCGCCAAAGCTTCAACTGCCGTCATTCACCTCCTACGACGGCACCACCGACCCGACCGACCATATGCACAGTTTTGAGTCCCACTTGGTGTTCCACCGGGCCTCAGACACTGTGAAGTGCCTAGCGTTTGTTACGACCCTCCGGGAGAACGCCTGGGCTTAGTTCGAGTCCCTGCCGGTTGGGACCATCACCTCCTTCCAACAGCTCAAGAAGCTGTTCAAGGAGAACTTCGTTGGCTGCCGAAAAGTGGCCAAATCTGCGGTGACCCTACTCGCACTCAAGCAGGGTAAGGAGGAGTCACTGTGGGATTTCGTCTCCCGCTTCCGCTCGGAGGGTCTACGGATCCCACACCTCAATGTCGGCATCGCCACGATGGCCCTCACCCAGGAGATGCGGGATCACATCCTTCGACGCGCTCTCAGAGTGGAGGCCCCAGTAACTCTTCCGGATCTCCTCGCCCTGGCACAGAAGCATGCCCACTGCGAAGAGAATACGACGGCCCTGGGCTGCGCGGCTGGAGCTGATTGATCCGACCGCAAGAGATCTGCCGACCCCCCCGAGAGAGGGTCAGAATAAGTGGGAGCGGCTCGACGGAGACCGCCGCGACCGCCCCGAGAAGGAGAGGGGCAACTATCGCCACTACACGCCCCTAACGGCTCCACCGGACCAGATACTAATGGAGATCCGCGAGGAGTCATTCCTCAAGTGGCCTCCTCGGATGAAGTCCGATCCGAGTACGAGGAGCAAGAAGAAGTACTGCCTCTACCATCGCGACCACGATCACAACACCGCCGACTGCATCAACCTGAGGGACGCCATCGAGGACCTTGTTCGGAGGGGACTCCTCGACAAGTTCCTTGCCAAGGCGGCGGAATGGCGGCAGAAGACGCCCCCACCAATCGACAATCGGCCCAACGGGAAGGAGATCATGATGATCTCCGGAGGACCAGCTGTCGGGGGGAGATAGCGCGAGTAGGTGACGGCAGTACGTGACGGCGGTCCACACGTCGGACCAAGGCGATGACGCTTCGCATCGGAACTCCACCATAGGCCGTCTAGGGGATCCCATTATCTTCTCCGACGGCAACCTGGAGGGAGTAACTACGTCCCACTCTGACGCCTTGGTGGTCTCGGCCACCATTAACCAATGACTGTGCGTCGCATTTTAGTGGACAATGAAAGCAGACCTGATGTTATTGCCTACAACTGCCTTGTTCTTATGGGTGTGGATATGTCTCGACTAGCACCATTAAATACGCCACTGTACGGGTTCTCGGGAATGACTATCCATCTAAAGGGGCGCACTCACTCCCGATCACGTTCGGGACCGCACCGAAAGAGGTAACCTTCCTCGCCGACTTCACCGTATTTCGTGCAATGACATGATATAATGACATCATAGGCCGAGGGATCCTCAGTACGCTCCGGGGCGTTCCCCCCTCTTACCACCAAAAGCTTAAGTTTTCCACCCCTCGGGGGGTAGGGAAGGTCCGGGGAGATCAAAGGGAGTCTCGGAGATGCTACCTCATCTCCACACGCGATCGACATCCCGAAGATGCGCCACCCGAGAAGAAGGCAAAGACCCAAGATCCGGGCCCAAGCACAAGCGCCCCGGTGGAAGACTTATATCTCATCCAGGTGGGGGAAGATCCAGGCAGAACACTAAGGGTCGGCGCGAACCTATCTGAGCACGACAGGCAAGTGTATGCAAGGTTCCCCACTGCCAATCAGGACGTGTTCGCCTAGTCCGAGGACGAGCTCCCCGGAATCCCACCTTAGGTTATCACGCACCAACTTAGGTTGGACCCCAATTGCCACCCGGTCTAGCACCGCCGAAGGCGTTGCAACCCCGAGCGACAAGCCGTCATCAGAGAATAGGTGAGCTAAAAACTACACTCCGGGCTGCTAAGGCTTACCCAATATCCTGACTGGGTAGCCAGCGTGGTCCTGGTTCCCAAGAGCAACGGGAAGTGGCGGATGTGCGTCGACTACACCGACCTCAATAAAGCTACCCCCAAAGATAACTTTCCTATGCTACGGATCGACCAACTAGTCGACGCAATGGCCGGGCACGAAATGCTGAGCTTCTTAGATGCCTACTCTCGGTATCACCAGATCAGCATGCACAAACCCGACCAGGACAAGACCGCGTTCGTCACCGATCATGGCCTCTATTGATACACTCGGATATCGTTTGGGCTGAAGAATGCGGGGGCAACCTACCAACGCCTTGTTAACCACATGTTCGACTCACAGATTTCTGCAACATAGAGGTATACATCGATGACATGCTCGTCAAAAGCCTCCAAGCCACCAAGCACTTGGACGACTTGGCGGAGACCTTCACTACACTCAAAAGGTACAACATGAAACTAAACCCAGCCAAGTGCGCGTTCGGAGTACGGTCAGGGAAGTTCTTGGGCTTCCTCGTGACCCACCAAGGGATCGAAGCCAACCATGACCAGATCCAAGTAGTGTTTGGAGATGCAGCGGCCAGGCCGAGTGAGGGACGTGCAGTGCCTCACCGATCGCGTCGCCGCCCTGGCTCGATTTCTATCCTGAGCCACCGAGCGGTGCCTCCCCTTCTTTCGCCTGATCAAGCAAGCCAATCAAGCGCCGGAGAAGAAAGGGCACATCGACTGGGACCAGGAGTGCGAACGGGTGTTTGAAGAGTTAAAATGCTACCTAGCGTCCCCTCCCGTCGTCGCCAAGCCGCAAAAGGGAGAGGAATTACTCCTGTATCTATCCGTGACGTCGAGCACCATGAGTGCCGTCCTCACGCGGGACGCGGCAGGAGTTATGAGGCCAGTCTACTACGTCAGTCGAGCACTTCAGGGCCCAGAATTTCGGTACTCACGAACCAAGAAGTTCACCCTTACACTCATTACGGCTGCTCTCAAACTACAACCATACTTCTTGACTCACCCTATCGTTGTCCTCACCGACCAACTACTACGGTAAATCCTCCAGCACCCCGATGCTTCGGGGAGACTAATCAAATGGGCTATCGAGCTAGGAGAATTCGACATCAAGTTCCGCCCAAGGACTACGATCAAGGCACAGGCCCTCGCCGACTTCATAGCCGAATGCACTGTACCTACCGACGACCCGCCCGAGTAGTCCTCCGGACCCACATGGGAGCTATACGTCGACAAATCATCCTGTGCCGCAGGAAGCGGGGCAAGATTGGTCCTACTCTTGCCAGACGGGCTCGAGCTTCAGTACGCCTTGCGGTTCAACTTCCCAACCATAAACAACGTGACCGAGTACAAGGGGCTTCTCTCAGGGCTACGCATGGCGAAACACTTGGGAGCGACCAGCGTGCGCGCATACAGCGATTCCATGCTCGTCGCTAACCAAATGAGAGGAGAGTTCAAGGCACGCGAGCCGACCATGATCAAGTATTTAGAGCAAGCCAGGGCTGCGGCAGAAGAATTCTCCCACTTTGAGGTGGTCCACATCTCGCGGGAGGAAAACGTCCCAGCAGATGCTCTGTCTCGCTTGGCACCAGCCACCGCGGTCTCCAACTCGCGCTCAATCCTGGTAGAGGAGTTGTCAGCTCCGAGCATAGACGAGCCTGCACCCCAGGTGAATGCCATCGACTATGAGCCCTCCTGGATGGATCCCCTCTTAGATTTCCTCCTTCGACAACAGTTCCCGAGCGACCGCGCTGAGGCTCGACATATGCGAGCGAGAGCAGCCCACTTTACCATCGTGGACGATAGATTGTATCGCCGCTCCCTCTCAGCCCCGCTATTGAAGTGCTTGTTCCCTACGGAAGCCAACCAGGCCATCCGGGAAATCCACGAAGGGCTCTGCGGAAGCCATACTGGGGGGTGATCACTCACAAGGATGCTAATCCGACAAGGGTACTGGTGGCTGTGGACATGTAAAATTGCACGCCCATATGTCCCCGCCAGTCTAACAGCAACAACAAATCTTCAACAGAGAAGTCAATCCCCGGAGGATACGTCTCGTCCGAACCCTCCGAAGAGACACCACACCGACGTGAAGCCATCCCCGGAATCGCAACAGCAGCGTCAACCCAATCAAAAGACAGCCCCTGTGCCAACGTAGGAGGCTCCTGCGTCAACGTAGGAAGCCCCCTGCGCCAACGCAGGAGGCTCCTGTGTCAACGCAGGAAGCCCCCTGCGCCAACGCAGGGAGCCCCTGCGTCGACGCGTTAAAGGCCCAGCAGCACACCTCCTGGCGGCCTTCACCGGCACACTTCAGACGCCTCCAACGGCACACCCCCAAGGCCTTCAACGGCGCACTGAAAGCCCTTCAACGGCACACTCCCCTGCCTTCAACGGCACACTGAAAAGGCCTTTAACGGCACGCCTGCAAGCTGCCTTCAGCGGCACGCCCTCTATTGCCCTTCAACGGCACACCCCATGTGCCTTCACCGGCACACTCACAGAAATAAAGATCCGCCAGAGATTCGGGGTATTACAACAACGGCTCCCAACACAGAACTAGGTTGAAAGTCAAGCAACCGTCGAACAAGGAATAGATCAGGTTCAGAACTAACATAGTCCACATTTAAGTAGACACATGACAAAGGCCTCACCAAGATAGCATTTCTAAGGCTTACCTCGAAAAGATTCCATCAAACAGGATGAGAAGAATTAAGCTTGACTAACAGTAGCTCACCAGGAAGGGAAAATCCTAGGTTTGCTTGAGCATCTTCTCAACCAAGGCATATAATCAACCACCACAACACAAGTGAAAACACCTCAGGGGCTGAATAGACTCAAGCTGGGATGACCAAAGCAACATAAGAATGTGCATGGCCATCACACCAATGATAAAAGTCACCAACCACCTGAGCGAACCATGAAAAAACTCTCGGACAATGCACTATAGATTCACGCCTGCCGCTGAACTCTGCCAAGTACAACATAACTGAGACAAACACCATGACGAAAAAGAGCATCTCGTCACATCCTGACGAGAGCAAAATCATCTTGTACAGTGCCAACACAACACACACAAGACCACACATAGAAATAAATCGACAAATAATCATAAAACCTATGCCAGCTGTCGACTGTACTAGACCTTAAGGACTCTGAATACTGTAATATCTCAAATTTCTATGTACTTTCACACAATACGCTCTGATACTACCTGTAACGGCCTAGACTCCAGATACTGGGTAAACTCGATACCACTTGGAACCTGTGAAGCCTTCCAAGAGCAGTAAAGCTTCGAAGGGATAAAAGGTATGTATGGGGTACATTGAAGTTCCAGATAAAATAGTAAGCAATTAATATTTCATTGATCAGGTTTGCTAAAATAGTAGAAATAAAATTATTTTTTAATTAATAATTTAAATTAATAATTATGACAGAGTCCAATTCACAAATAAAGACAACTACAGTCTAACAGAAAAGAGAACGTACACTGAAGTCGGGGTAAGCCTGATGCAGGTAGCGCTGGCAACTATGAACTAACACACTACGCCTACGAACTGCGAGGAAGAAGAACGATCGCACTTGAAAAGCAGGGGCAAGCCTCGTGTCACTGGCTCAGTAGGGGTCACGCAGATCCCCACAGAAAAATAACGTAGTAACATGCTAAAACAGTAGGTAGTAGTAAAGCAGGAAAGCTAAACTACAAAGCTGTAAAAGAAATCCGAAATGGAAGGAGTAGAACAGCTAAAAGAAAACGGAAAAGTCGACAACCACGGCCGTCGAACTAACCTCGGCTCCTAAGCTACTCCAAACACAACAGAAAGGTCGACTCTGAACTCGGAAGGTCAGGAGTCACCGATCTGTCGACAAGCGCGAGGCCTAAAACAAAGACCTATAAGACCAGACAACAAGCCTAGAAGAAGACCTAGGCAGACAGGACAGACTCTACAGCTCACACGACTGCATCGCCGTGCACGCTCCCATAAACACAACTACATACATGACTAGAGTGTCGTGCATGCCACAACAAGATGGCCCTAGGCAAAGCCAAACACAGGCCAACTCAGCAGGGGAAGCTGATCTTGGACAGAACCAAGAACAGGCTAACTTGGAAGGGGACACATACTCCGAGAAACATGAGAGTCACGCGTCACGTGACGGAAGCACCTCCTCACTAGAAGAACAGCCAACTATGTCCACTGACGTCTTACACTGCGTCTCAAGTACCTCTCTATGGACGCCTGGAACGATGGAGACCGAGGTACGCTCTGAACCAGAACAGGAACTACAGTAACGAGTGACTAGTCTGGGTCATGCCCATAGGCGCAACTCCAAGCGCCCCTGACCACGTGTGCACACACTAGCTCTCGCCTAAGCCAAGCCTCTAGCTACTATTCCCCTCCGTAGGATGCAATGGTTGGACCGGCGCCCACGGAACTAGCTTAAAAACTATATCTTAGGAACTACCACGCCACCACTCCCAGGTGGGCCGACATGCCGTAACGTGCCGTCAGGCTATGACTAGTGGAGGCTCACAAGACACAGACTCTAAAATGTGAGTGCTGGAGTGCAGATAGGCTAAGCACGCACTGTCACGCATACTACAAAGCACCAAGACAGTACAACAACTGCCAACAGACTTAGGATAAGGCAGCTAGACCTATCAGTGCAACGATCCTTGAGTCTCATGACTTGGAGGCAAAATCATCGTGAAACGACAGACAAGCCATCAATCGGTCTAATCCTAAGCCAGAGGAAATGACACAGTCGAAGGAAATAACTCACAGGGACCTGAGGGAACACCAAGAACCCTCAGTAGACTCGGACATGCAAACCGAGGTCAGACGATACCTCGAGACATCCAGAACTACTGTCTCGGGCTAGACAGAACAGATGAGACACACACAAGGTCACCTATCAACCACTGGGTCCCCCGGGTTGACCAGAACCCGAGAACGACACACAGACACAACACCATACATGTAGCAACCCTGGATTTCTGAAAAATAAAAATTTTAAATCAAATAAGCCCCAGCTTCGACCCTGTCCCAGCCGTGCGTCCACGCTGAAGCCCCAGCCTCGACATAAATAATGAAACACACACATGGTATTTAATCATCATCAAAATCTCTTAGCACAAGATTGTGCACGGGGTTCAGCAGAGTGTTCGCCCTTTGGGAGCGTGAACGCTACCATCGTTTTCGAAGGAGCAGGGATGCTCGCTTCTTGGGAGCTCGGGTGCTACCATCATTTTCGAAGAAGCTGGGAGGCTCAATTCTAGGAGATTTAGAAGTCACCTTCATTCCCAAGGGGCACAGGAGTGCTCGCCTCTAGGGAGCTCGTAAGCTACCTTCATTTCCGAGGGCAGTAGTGCTCGCCTCTAGGGAGCTCGTAAGCTACCTCCTTCATTTCCGAGGGGAGTGGTGCTCGCCTCTAGGGAGCTCGTAAGCTCATAAGATACCTCTGTTTCCTAGGGGAGCAGAGCTCACCTCTAGAGAGCTCATAAGCTACCTTCATTTTCGAGAGGAGCAGTGCTCACCTTTAGGGGCTACCTCTTTATTTCCGAGGGGAGTAGTGCTCGCCTCTAGGGAGCTTGTAAGCTACCTCCTTCGTTTCCAAGCTTTGGCTTCTCGAAGTTCAAGCTATGCCTCCTTGAGCCTGAGTTTTGTTGCGTCGTCTGAGCATAGTTGTGTCCGGCACAAATCTCGGCTGACCTTGCTTAGCCCGCCCTCTAGGCTTTACTCGGCATGCTCTCTTGGCTTTGCTCGACATGCTCTTCTCTTAGGGGGGCCCTCGAACTGGATGTCGTAGTCGATGACGCCAGGCAGGATAGGGTGTCTGCTCGAACATTCTCTTACCTTGGCACGTATACTATCTCGATATGGGAGAACTCCAGGGACGTGGCTTTAGCATTCTCCTGCTCAGACAATGTCACCCTAATTCGGAGTGCTTTGCTCGGAGCCACCCTTACTTGGTGGAGATATATAGGTCTTCCGTTGGGGTGCTCGTGCTCAGAATCGGGCCATCTATTCTCGCCTTCTTCTGGAGCGAGCCTCCTCAGTTTGCCTTGCCCAATGATGGCATTGTACCTGGTCATTCCCCGCACTACCGTAAAATCTACTAGGGAGATCTCATCTCATGGTGCGGTCTCGATCGTGACTGGTAAAGAGATGTGTCACTCCGGGAGGACGGTTGTGCCAGAGAATCCATACAAGGGTGTGCGCAAGGTGCTATTCACGATAAATCCACACACATGAGTCCATGGTAGCCGCAAGGAGTTACGGTGCCACTTTCTCTATTCACAAGAATACATCAGACAGTACATTGATTTTTGGTAGCCGAGGCCACTAGAGCACCTGAGTGGGGAGTGGCTACACCTTCTAGGTCTTCATCTGAGGAGACAATGAGATCCTCGGGGTGCTTCTCGGATGGCAACTTTCTGTCAGCCGCTGTCGCCGCACCCTACGGTGTTAATTGCTGACGCATGCCACTGACATCTCCCGGAACTATCGCCTCCTGAAGCCGGCCCTCCGGAGATCATCATGATCTCTTTCATGTTGGGTCGGTTGTCGTTGGGAGGGGTTCACTCGTGCTGTCGCTTCTCCTCGGCCTTGGCAACAAATTTATCAAGGAGTCCTCACCGGACGAGGTCCCCGTTGGCATCCTTGAGTTGGATGCAGTTGGCGATATCGTGGCCATGGTCGTGGTGGAAGCGGTAGTATCTCCTCTAGCTTCGCGTCCTTGGGTCGGACTGCATCTTCGGCGGCCACTGGAGGAAAGGCTCCTCATGGATCTCCATAAGGATCTGGTCAGGCGGAGCTATCAGGGGCGTGTAGTGACAGTAACTGCCCCTCTCCTTGCTTTCTGAGTGGTCACGACGCTCCCTGTCTCGTCGTCCCCCTTATTCTGCCCCTCCCAGGGCGAGTCAATGGATCTTTCTCGGTCGAACCGCTTGGTTCCGGCTGGACGGGTTAGGGTCGTGGTGTTCCCCTCGCATCTAGCGTGTTTTCGGGCTAAGGCGAGGAGGTCTATTAGGTTAACTGGGGCCTCAACTCCTCGCGACCGTCAGAGGATGGAGTCTTGGGTCCCCTGAGCGAGGGTGGTGGCAGCGATGCTGATGTCAAGGCAAGGGGCACGGAGCGCCTCTGCTTGGAAATGGGACACGTAGTCCTAGAGGGTCTCCTCTCACCCCTGCCTAATGGTGAGCAGGCTCACCATAGATTTGGCCATCTTTCGTCAGCCGATAAAGTTCTAATTGAATAGCTTCTTTAGCTGTTGAAAGGAGGTGATAGTCCTGGCAGGCAGGGACTCGAACTAGGCGCGGGCGTTCTCTCGGAGGTTGGTGACGAACGCCAGGCATTTCACAGTGTTTGAAGCTCGGTGGAACACCAGGTTAGACTCGAAACAATGCATATGGTCGACCGGGTCGGTGGTGCTTGTAGATAGTTTGTTCTACCCCCGCCCCCAAACTATGCAAATAACATGTAAGCATGAAAGGCCTGAAAGCATAAAGGAAAGGGGCGATAAGAGATCAAAAACATACCGTGATCACTACCAAGAGATGACAACGCCAAAAGGATGAAGAGAGGATGCAACGGCGTCGTGTACCTTGGAAAAGGATGAAGACTTGATCGCGCTTGACAAACGGGGTGCAGGGATGGCGACATGAAACAAATGTACTTAGAATTTCTCTAAGTTTTCTTTTTAGTTTCTTATTTTTCGATTTAAATTCCTTACATCTGTCATACAAATCAGCGTATGCTGATTGCCATTCCTCTATTAACAGATCCTGCTAGTCAGAGTTTACCTCAGCACCACTATCTCCTCCAGCCATCAAGTAAGAGTCCATCACATTTTTCTCATACTTGCATGCCAGCTCATCCCAAAGTTCTCTTATCGACCTGCATAATGGAATTTGTGAAAGTATATCAGACTCAATGGAGTTCATAAGAAAATTTAGTGCTTTAAGATTTATTACATTTTCCTTGACATGCATATCATTCCATTTGTTATGTCCAGCAGGAAGTTTGTGTGGACCTTCACTTAACACTTTCCAAACCTCAGGCTCATGCAAAGTAAGATAAACACACATAACATTTCTCTATGAAATATAATCATGACCATCAAAGCATGAAGGATAAGAGGTTGAATAGATTTCGGCCATTTTAATCGAGGTTGTCGTTGCCTAGGATCACTCTATAGATCGTGAGATCTCAATACAAATAGAGCCGAGGCTCTGATACCAATTGTTGGGTCTGGTGCAACGGCAATCAAGAGGGGGGGGTGAATTGATTGGCCCTCTAAAGATTAATTCCAAACAAATTAGACCACTTTTCAAGTTCGATAGATAGATAAGCGATTAATTCTAAAATGACTTGACAAGGAAAGAACAAGATGTAGCAAATTAGATTACGAGCTCAAGGGTCACTCGCGTGTGATTAGTATTGATGTGAATGTGTGTGTATATGCAATGATGTGCCGATGTCTCGAATGGCGAATAACTAAAATAGATGAATGCAAATCACAAGCACACCACAAGTAAACCACGAGGCACAAAGATTTTTAAGGTGGTTCGAGATCACGACGGGCTCTCTACGTCCACCGCTCACCAAACTGGTGAGGCTTCACTGCTGTAAAAATAGCCTGAGGATAAATCCCCCCACACACACGGAGCCAAGCTCCAACACACACATGTAGGGCGACTCCTACGCAGCCACACGGGAGTAAACGCCCAACTAGACATGGGGAACACACCCCAAGTTACACCCAATCACACACACGTAGATATGCTCCACATAAAATGACACACACGCGTCAACCAAACACTCGATGATGTGACACGACCCCTTAGACCTAGATTCACAAGCAACCAAATCGAACGGCAGACACACTCTAGCGGGTTCACCCGTGTAGCGCACACTCGGGTTCGTAGGTGGACTGACGATGATGATGAGGGTCCGAGGTTGGACCTTGTGGTTCCAGGATATGGCTAGCTTGGGGAGGACCCCAATGGGCGAGGGATGCCCAATTCACGGGCGGCTAGCACGTCGAGGGCGTGGGATGAAGGGTGGCTCTCACAACTTGCCTGCGGTGGCACTCAATTAATCGAATAATTGGAGCGAGCACTCTTTCACCGTCGACGGAGCAACTAGAAATAATACTAACCTAAGCAATGCAAATCCAGCAAAGGGTGGGGTCCGCAGCTCACCTGGTCGGCATGAAGATGCTGACCCCGACCAGAGATGAGGGCGAGCGGGGAAGCGTGGGCTACCCGCACGCCGTGTCGATGGTGCTTTGGCCGAAGACCTGCTAGTACATGCACTACTCCCTCGCAGAGGGGTTGGACTAGGGGTGGGGAAGTCTAATTACAACCAAAGGTACCTCCACGCAGGGAGAGGCTGTGAGCTGACCAGGCGGGGTGGGGGAAGATGAATTAGAAGCCGAAGTGATGAGCTCCGTCGGTTCTGTCTGCTTCAAGAATGGTCTAACAGGGGGTCAAAGACGGCACCGCCACAGACTCTGCCGAGCTTAGATGGGGCCAAATCTGGTGCCGAAACTTCCTGGGTTGGCCCAGGAGGTCGCCAAAATTTTTGGGGAATTTCCTGATAACGTCGGTGGTGGGGGCAGGGTCTGGAACAGGACTGCTCTGCACTGGTTCTGGTTGTTCTCAGACTGCTGCTGCTGGAAGATGAAGGCACCAAGAACACTCTCGGGGCCAAATAATGCGGGACCAGAACCTCTGCAATCGTGGACGAGTCCTCTTCGAGGCAGGACCAACGGGGCCATCGTCGGAGGTCGGAGCTGACCCTGAAGACAGGAACAGTGGAAGGGTGTCAGACCAGACTCTGGAGGAACTGACCTTGCGCACCCCGGGGAGAAAATCTGAAACTCTTGACTCCGAGCTCCAAATATTTCTCTACATATTGGAGATGACAGGGGACTTGTAGGAGAAGCCCTCAACCAAATGGCGCCCCAAGAATCTCAGAACTCAGGCCGTGGAAGCTTCTGCAAGCCGCTTCTGGTTGTATGCCTGGGAGTAACTGCGCAGTCAGGCGAGGATGAGTCGTCTGGGCAGCCCCAAAGTCGGAAGACGGTAAGACCACCACGCCTGGAAAGCTCTCTGGACGATATTTCCAGAAATATGGGGCTTGCCCGCAAAATCCTGGATATGGTGTCGTGGCTGAGCCTTCAACTGGTACCTCTGCTACTGCCTGCGAGCTGGGGACAGGCTGGTGGTGTAGGTCAAGGCCATAGGGGCCTTATTTTCGGTAATTAATCAAGGGTGTTCTCTCTTATGGAGGATGTAAATAACACTGTGACCTTTACGGCACGGTGGGTTTTAGTCCCGACACGAACCGAACAATCATCTGACCGAGTCAGATCGAGTGTACCAAGTGCTTCCCCGACGCCCGAATAAATCGTCACTTTGTGACTGGCACGCCCTCGCACTAAATAAACACACAAACCTAATTAACAAATAAATTAATCCAAAATTTAATTCTTTTCAAATTTTAGTGCGTCCACAGCAAGGGAGTAGGCTGCGGCGGATAATGGACTCAGGATGGATGCCAAAACCCTCGCTCGACACTATAGGGGAAGGGCAAGGTTCCCACAAGGAAGAAGGAGTCCTACCGCCTCTTCAAATTTGTGGAAATCGAAACGGCGGATCTCGAAGGTCACGCCCTTTTAGGGTAACTTTCGAGGTGCCACTCTGTATCCCCAGGAAATCTCAATACAGGCGGAGAAAGCAAGATACGTGGCAGATGCCAGAGATTCCAGAATTTATGAGAAAAAGGAAAGTCTTCCATTCCAAAAAACACATGGTCTACAAAAGAAGAGACAACTGCCCCAGTAGAGCAAGAAGGAAAATTACATACGAAAGAAAAGGAAAAATAGCAGGCATCTCCTCAAGAGCTCGCCCTGGTAGCAGCGTCACGTGACCCAGCACCCTCAGGCTCACGTACGGCAGTGGCTTCTGAAGGCGACGGATCATCGGTCAAGTCAACCAGGCCCTCCTCCACTAGTGGGCCATCCCTGAGTGCTCGCCCACCAATGCTAGGCCCTGGTACCTGCTCCTCACCCCCCATCTCCTCGTCACCCAGTTCCTCCTCACCACCACTGGCCTCAGGGCCATAGGGCGTCGATGGAGGAGGAAGAGAGGGCACCGAAGCACCAAGGCTCTCGGTCGCGGCCTGGAGAGCAGCCTTCTAACCCTCTTGGAAGCCACGATCGCATGCTAGCCTGAAGACCTCTAGGGCTGCCGTGGTCAGCTCGGCCCGATAGGCCGAGGAAGAATGAAAACTCTCCACTGCCTCCTCATCGGTAGTAGATATCGACGAGCGTAGTTCAACAACCTACGCCTCCACCTCTTGGGCTAGAAGCTCGATAGCTTTGACCAGTGCCCCCAGCTTGGACGCTAGGGCTTCAGCCGTCTCGGCCCGAGCATGAAAGAAGTCTTGATCCCGCTCCAGCCCGGTGAAGACCCACTCCATTTGCTCCAACTGGAGCTCGATAACTCTAGCCTCAGACGACGCATGTTGTGCCCTGAGCACCTCGCACTAAGCCACCAGCTCTCTCGACCGGCCAAGCTCGGCCTCGACGGCCGCCTAATGCCGCTGGAGCTGCTCGCACTATGCCGTCAGCCCTGCCCGAGCCTCCTGACTTTCCTTTAGCTCTCGTGCAACACCACAGAAATGGTATCACCATAAGCTGAGCACCCTGGCGAGTGAGACAAAGTTCTTCACCATCAAGTCCATCAGTTCATCATGGGCCCCAAGGCCGAATTCTACGCACCAGTCATACGGCTGCATGGCCTTGCCCATAAAGACAGTACCCTCCCCAGTAAGCACGGACTTAAAGATAGGCTCCTCCTGCGGCAGGAAGCGGGAGCCTGAGGGAACGATGGATGGCAAAAGGTGAGCTCTCACCTCCTCCCAACTGAGCGACGCATCATCCAGAGTAGGAGCCTTGCCAGTGTCCGGTGCCTCCCTCGCAGGAGCAGACACAGGGGGGGCGATCGCAGGATCCTCAGTCTGCGACGACGGGGGAGGAACCTCAGGTGGGGGAGGAGGAGCTTCTGACGACGATGGTGGCAGGGTCTGACTTTAGACCGGAGCAGGAACTCTACTCCTCTTCCTCGGGTGACGTTGGCTGTCTAGCATTGCCAGCTCATCCATGTTCAACGAGACACGTCCACCACCAGGCATGGTGGACTCGACTTCAGCAGTGTTGGTGACTTCCTCGGAGACGTCCCTCCGAGCACTTGACCCGCCACTGGCGGCGGGGGCTGCAGACAAGCTCGCTACCGGGAGAGCTACAGGGACCGGATACTGAAGGCGCCTAGGAGCGATAGCAACCGTGACCTGAGGGGCAGCGACGGTCACTTGGCCGGCCCCCGGCTCGACGTGGTCCAGGGGGCGAGGAGCGCATTACAGCAACCAAATTATCTCATAGCGTAGCTCCGATGACTCCTGCGCCCCTACAAGAGAACCCGGAGAGGATTAGTTCATCTCACTACCAACAAGCATGACATAGAATAAGGTTGGTACCCTGAGACAATGGGGGGCTCATCCCCAACTCCCAAAGGACCCCCGGAGTCAACTCGAAGTCAGTGTTGAAGAGGTGAAAGTGGAGAAGGGTCTTTATTTTCTTGGTCTCCTCAGCTGAGGCCGAAGGCCGCCTATCCGACCAGACGGGACGGATGCCCGCGAACCTCCAATCGCTAGAGGGATCGCGAGCACCCACCTTGGTGGTGTATACAAAATAATTTACCCAACCCTTGAGGTTGGACACAGCGTCAGAGACTCGGGTGAGGTTTCGATGAAGTGTACGAGGATAGAGTGATGGAAAGAGGACATCGAAAAAGGGGTCGGAGGAGGAGAACCACATATTTGAAAGATTAACTGGTGAAGAGGGTGACTACATTGTCGAAAAATCAATTGGCGGGCAGTGCCCGCATGGGCATGTTACAATCAAGAATTCAATTGGCCATTCGACCATCAATGGATCAGCCATAATGGGAGGCGAACGGGGAATAAAATCCAGCCGTTGAAAGATGGAAACCAGACGGGAAGGAGGCAAAGTGAACACAACTGTCGAGCTCCCCCTTTCCCTCATACGCTGGGCTGGCTTTCCGCATGCATACTCCACAACCCGCACCTCGGGTTTTCTTGGACTTTCTTTCTCATCAAACATCCTGGTAAAAGCCTCTGAACAATCAACAGCATCATCAACCGACCCCTTCGGTAATAAAGGCGGTCTGGACATTGCACAAGCAGCACCTTCTTTCTGGTCCTGGCACGACGGCGTCTTTAAAGTATCGGGCTGTAGTGGCCCCTTCACAAAGTGTTGATGGTAGTCCCACGTCAACGGCTCGGAGTCTCCTAGTACTGACAATGATGACTCCCGGTAGCCTAAGCCTCTTCTGCTCATTTTCCTGCCCCTTGGGATGGGCTTAGTCCGCCCCTATAATTGAGCGCCGAGACCCATGCCCAGCTGGTAGCCTAACTTCAGTATCATGTGCCAGCCTTTGGAATCTCTTATCTTGGACTTGACTTTGACGTTAACTGGTGCAGTGGTAGGCTTGCGTAATGCATATGCCCATGAAAAATTCAAGTCCATTACAGAAAGGACCGGCTTACTGCTTGGTCAAAGAGTTGGTAGTATTTTATCAGAAATAACTTCAACAGATTCCACCATGGATACACTCTTGACTTTGACCACCTGCCCCTGAAATGGGAACTTGAGGCACTGGTGAGCGGTAGAAGGTACGTCATGTAGGCTATCTATCCACGGGCGACCCAAAATGGCTTTAAACATTAGGTCAATGTCTAACACATAAAATTCCACGGCCATCGATAGTGGCCCAAGCTCGGCCTGAACAGTTACCACCCCATGACAGGCCCTTCTTGAGTTGTCATAAGTTGCAATGGTCGTTAGAGTAAGCCTTAGCATATCTTTAGAAACATTGCAGGCACCCAGAGTGCTCAATGGACAAACATTTATGGAAGCTCCTGTGTCCACCAGAGCTGTGTCAATGGCCACTTTATTTAAAGTGATTGAAATAGAAAGTGGCATCTGGCGTGCCTCGAGGGGTGCTAATTCTGACTCTGAAAAAGAAATGGTTGGCCCCTTTGTAATCATGGCCAAAGCCGATGGCAAACTGTCTACTGCCATATCCTCACTGACCATGAACTTCTGAAGAAAGGCCTTTAAAGCATCCTGGTGCAGTGTGGATCTCTTGATCAACTCTAAGACTAAAATCTTGGCCAGCATCCAGTCTAAGCACTGCAATAAATCATACCTGGTGCCAGGTAGGGGGTCTGCGTCTTTTGGTTCATTGTTGGTGAAGGAAACTGGGGGTTGGGTGCAAGTGCACTGGTAGAGGGATAACTTCTCTAAATAAACGTCTGCTCTGAAGGGTACGGTTCTGTGCTGGCACAGCACTGGATGGACTCCCGACTGGCCTAGTGGGGTAAGTGGAAGGAGTAGAAGTGGGGACGATGATGGTGGAGGTGGGTCTGACAGGCCCAGGCGGGAGGATGACAGGTGAAGGATTAGGTGAGGGGGTAACAGTGGAGGGGACAGTGGGTGATGGAGTGAGGGTTGGTAAAGTGGTAGGCGATGGGGTAGGAACGATGAGCGGTCTAGAAGGAATGGTGGATGTGGTGGAAGTTATGATGGTAGGCCGAATGATGGAGGGAATAGATGGAGGCGGGGGGTTGTTGTACGTGTGGTGGAAGGCCAAAAGATGAGCGAGAGTCTCATCATCATAAGACCACCCAGCATTGGGAGCTAGGTGGTGAACAATATTTACCTGAGCCGGTGTCGACGGCTGAGGCTGCGGAGCGGGTGGATGATTTGGCATCGGATTTTGATGAATCCCGAGTTCTGGTGCAGGTTGCTGCTGCTACTGTGGTTGTACTTGTTGTGGCTGCTGCTGTAGCATCAGTTACTGTGGTCGGGGCGCCTGTCTTCTTATTTATTTGATGTCTTCAATTAATTGGTGCATTTGTAACCAAACAATTCTCTGTCCTTCATGCAAATCATAAACAAGATCACGGAACTGGTATCACCTCTCAATAGTGTGCCCAGGTTGTCGATGGTATATGCAATACCAGGACTAGTCGACGGTTGGATTCCAATTTGGGCATTCCGGAGGAAGCTGAAGATCACCAGTGTAGATAAGAGTCAAGAAAATATCCGGTAGAGTTTCAGGAAGTGGGGGGTAATGGGCTCTCTTGGGACCCGGTCGAGTAGGTGCATAGCCATTTAGTGGTGGAATGCTGTGGTACTGTGGCTGTTGTGGCTGTTGCAGTGGTGGTGGTGATGGGGGCATCTCCCACCCTTCACATTTTTTTCACAGCTCCGATTGCTCTTCGACATGGTTCCATTGTGTCCGTTTTAAACCCTTAACCCCCTCTCCCTCTCTCCACCGTGCTCACTCTCTCCCTCTCTCCCTCTCTGTTCTCTCTCCTCTCTTCCCCTCTCCACCGGGCATGCGACCGTGGCAGAGGTGGATGAGGCGGGGATGTCGTGGAGGCATCGTGGAATGAGGCGTGGCGTTGGCGCGATCCCTCGGTGGATTCAAAGTGTCATAGTGTGGGTTCATGAGATGGTTTTCGGTATGGTTTGGCCATTCTGACTCATGAGATATTCGGTGGAGGTAAGGGGATGGATGCCCTACTCTTTTCCTGCTTTCCCTCGCGGTTTGGAGTCAAACAATGTGAGTTTGAGTGGGTTTTCCAACTTTAAGGGTAAAACCATGTTTCGGGGGTGTGAGCCGTGATCACCATTCCAGGTGACAGTTTTATGTTTAAATAGAATCATTTGAACCCCTGGCATGTTGGGATTCTATTCTCACCAGTTTTAACTCCATTTGAGCGTGATTTGGGGCCGATAGGAGGCCGGTTGCCCACGTGAGTCATGTTGTGTGGATTTGTAGAAATCACCCGTTTGATAGCTGTTTTGTGGTTTTCTAGATCCCTTCCGACTTGCGGAAGGTTGATATTGAGTATGTGGATGTTTTCCCGTCATTCTGGGATGATTGGGGCGTAGAACGATTGAGTTTTGAGCCTTCCTACGGTTTTCACACCAGTAGGAAGTAGTAGTCACACCAGGGACCCCTACTCGTAGAAACGGTCCAATGAGGGCTGCTATTTGGCTTAAAGGTTTCTATGTTGGTTTCAGTTTGCGGTCTTGTGACCGACCACAATGTGGTAGTCACGGCCTTGGGCTAACCATCACTTTCGTGTTAACGGTCCAAGGGAGACCGTTATCAGGCTTCAACTTTTTAAAGTCAGTTCGGGGCAGCAGTCTAGCTCCCGACAGCAATTGCTAGTGGTGTCCTTAGGAGGACCTCTACTTTCGAGAAATGATCCCAGGGAGACCATTGCTTGTTTAAGTCAGTTCCTAGTAGTGACCTTGCAACAGATCACCTTATGAAGTGACGGTTAGGCAAAGGACTGCCACCAGGATGGCTTATCGTACTTTTTGAGAAGCTTTCGAGGCGATTTGGAGTTGACGGTCTAGCTATGACCGCCACTCTGAAGAGACAGCCCTGTGAGGACCGCAACTTGTTAAGTAGCGGCTTGAGCAAGGCCATATCCTGCCTATTTAAACCGTGTGAATAGCGGCCCTGATAAGACCGCCAATACGTAGTAGAGGCCAAGGGTAAGACCGCCATTTGTTCGGGGTGTTGTGTTCTCATTGGTTTGGCTTCCGGTTGGCTTGGCTTCAATCCCTGGGTTAGCCCATTGTTCCGTGGATGTCGTGGGTGTTCTATGAGGGTTGTGACCATGTTATAGGGTGTCGAAAAGTGCCATTGTACCCTGTAGTGTGCCCGTGTTATATTGAGAGTCATTATGGTTTCTGGTCAACCTGGTTGTAACCCAGTGGTTGACATGTGACCTTGTTGGTGTCTCGATTATCCTGTGAGGATCAAGACCTGGTTTTGGGATGCTTGGAGGTATTGTCTTGTCTTGGTTTGTGTGCCTATGTGGTTTGAGGGCTTTGGTGATCCCTCGTGTTTTGTGTTCTATGTTTCCAGAATCGAGAGTCTGGTGTGCGGCTTAGGGGCTAAGGACTTGTGTTTTCCCGTGGTTTTGACCCAGGGACTAGGCTGATTGAATGGTATATTACCGTGATATGCAGCGAGTCGTGTGACTCAAGGATCATTGTGTTAGAAGGTCTAGTTGATTATCTTGAGTCTGGTGGCAGTTTTGTGCGCTGCTTTGTGCTCTGTAGTACATGTGACAGGTGCGTGCTTAGCCTGTCTGTGCTTCAGTGTTTTCTATTTTGAGGGTCTCTGTGTCTAGTGAGCCTCCATAAGTCATAGCCTGACGACACTTCATGTCGGCCCACCTAGGAGTGGTGGCGGGGTAGTTCTCGGTACAGAGGGTTTGTAGGCTGGTTGCCGTGGGCCCCTTTGTCTAGCCATTAGAGTCCGGCGGGAGGGAAAAATTAGCTAGAGGCCTGGCTCAAGACATTGAGCTTATGTGTGCACACGTGGTCAGGGGCGTTGGACCAGCGCCGATGGGCGTGACCCTGATTAGTCACTCGTTACTGTTGTTCCTTGGTTCCTTGTTCAGTGTCTCAATTATCGCGCTCGAGGCGAGTGCGAGACGCTTCAGGCGCAATGTAAGACGTCAGTGGATGCCTCTAGCTTTTCTTCTAGTGAGGAGGTACTTTTGTCACATGACTCATGACTTGTGATTTTCTTGACTGATTTTCATCATGGTTGACCTGACTTGGCGGGTAGTTTGTGTTTGGCTTCACCCGTAGTCAGTGTAGCATACACGAAGGTGAGATCATGTATGTGTTGCTGCTTTTAGGTCGTGTGGTCTTGAGTTGGGTTTGTCTCGGTAGACGAGCCTATACGACTGAGGTGTCGTGATGTGTCCTAGCAGTGTATCCAGAGTTCCTTATATCGGTTCGGTGATTCCCGACTGTGAGTGCGGGGATTCATGTTTCATTGATAGGCTGCCCCTCCTCTCCCATCTATCATTGTTAAGGGCACACGACCCTCCCCTTCTGATTCCTCCATTCATAACTCGGCCAATCAAATTCTTCACATGTTGGGCCAATTAGATCCAACTTAGCTTCACATCCTCTGTCAGGCTTTGTAGGGACAGGATGCCCCGTCTTCAGTTTCTCCCCATGGCATGTCTGCTGCCGCCGCTTCTCCATCTCTAGTTAATGGGTTAGGGAATGCTTCTACTGCACCCATTGATCTCACTCCCGTCCATCCTCGAACTCTTCGATTCCCTAGTTTAGAAGTGGGCCAAGTTTCTAGCTCGGCCCATCAAATTCTTGATAAGGGGAAGACCCAGATCCCCTCGTCCTCCTACTCAGATCCTTATGGAACTACCCCTCTAGCACCACAGGCCCTTGTGGCCCCGACCGATTTTGTACTTCTTCAATCAGGGGGCGCCCAGTTAGCTCACGCGGACGTGGGCCCATCGTTGGCCCATTATCATTCTTACATGCTTGCCCCTCCATCTGTTTATCCATCGGCTCCATATATCGGCTCTGCTCTTCTGATTTCGTCTCCTCTATCTCGGGAATGGGAACTCCTTGATAAGTGGGCTGCCATGCAGCAGCAGATTGACCTTCTCCAAAAGCGGGTCAGCCCACAATCCCTTGTTGGTATTCCAGTTCCCAATTTTCGGGACATCCATTTCCCGCCTCAGTCCGAGCTCCACACGTATCGAAAATACGATGGGAAAAGCAACCCCTTTATTCACATAAGGGAGTTCTTGTACAAGTCGATGCAATTCCAACATGATGGTCGCCTCATGGCGTATCTCTTTCACCGATCGTTGGATGGGGTTGCATTGGAATGGTTTTGACGCGGGACGAACCTGGTCGAGACACGGGACCCTAAGCCAGCAATCAACAAGCACAGGTCATCTAGCGACAAAGCTAACACTCGCACGCGTTGCAGACTCCACTCAGGACTCGTAGTGATGGATCGGTGAGCTGTGGCTCGCGAGAGGGTCAAACACGGTCCGAGTAGTGAGGGAGGTGGTGAACCACCCGGGGAACAAGTCGTGGGCGCCGGATTCAATCGGGTGGACTGATACCAAGGGGATCGGTTCAGATGTGTACTCATTCACCGGTAGCAAGAACTCACGAAAAAAGTGGAAATATGGATCGGGCACTCCTCACACGGCGCTGCGATTGGAGCTAATACTAAGCAAGCAAGGTGGAGTGGCAGTCGCACGTACCTAGCCCGTCTGATGGACCGGCTCCGGTCAGAGATGAGGGTGAGCCAGAGAGCGTGCTCACCCAGCGGACACGCTGCATCGAGGAAGTTCGGCGACAATCCCTGCTAATACAATGACTACACTTCACACAGGGAGGGGATCACGGGGATTGGAAACCGTTACATGCACTACCCTCGCGCAGGAGGGGTGATCGAGGGGAGGGGAAACTGAGCTGTCGACCATACGCCTAGCTTGGAAGTCCAGTCGAGGTGCTGCCAACGCCTGGTCAAAGCCTGAGGGATGCCGAAGGATGCCTGAAGGTCTGACGTTGAGCCGATGTCGCTGGAAGGAGGCGGTGGTCGCAGCTGTAGGCCTGCGCAGTTCTACCATGCAGGACTGGATGGCGCATTCGTGGTGCGTCGGCCGGCACGCTCTCTGTGGAACTCCAAAAGTGACGGGACCAACTCGTGGACGTAGTAGATAGGGGTACTTCAAACCCTCAAAAGCTGGTGGCCATCAGATCATCTCACAAGTCAGGGTCACCCAGACGGTCGGCGTCAGGTTCCTGGGCAAACAGCAGGACAGGCTGACAATGGCCATAGTGGAAATTTTGGTGCTGACATTAGAACAGGACAAAACCACTTGCGTTGGTTTTTTATCATCAAAATCCACAACTTTGGAGAAGACTGCTCGACCTGAAACTGAGTGGAAGAGGGAGTTTCGGGGCCGACTTGGCAGCAGATTATCCTGGGTGAATAGAGGGCTCCGGGTCTGGCGCAATTGAGGGAGAATGGACGCCCCGGGGGGAGGAATTTTCGAAAGAAGGCGGGACCACCTCTGGTTCATCGGCGCTTTGAAGAAGAAGAACTATTATGAAGGGAGCTCTGGCCGATTCACACAAGGGCAGTCAGTGTTGGCGTTGCCAAGTGGCACATAGGAACAGACTCAGTCTGGGCACAGTTGCACAGAAATGCCTGTAGCAGTTGATGCCGTTGACGAACAGAGGCGGGGCCACTTCTGAAGCATGGCCGACTCGAAGGTGGACGACTCTTCTGAAGATGCCTTGAGCCGAATCTCACTGTGGATGCCACTGGAAGGTCTGCCAACTAAGTCTCTGCTGTAGGCTTGTAACAGAGAGTAGTAGAGCAGAGCTTCTTACTCCACGAGGAGACGTAGCGTCGACGGAGTGGCTCCAGGACTGCTGTGGATGCACGGAGCAGAGGGTGGCAGACATGGGTTGTAGAGGGGGAGAGGGTAGGGGCGTGGGGTGCTGGAGTGGGCAGCTAGGGTTGGTGTGCAGAAGGGGCGCGCTGGTTGTGGGAAGGAGAAGGGAGGGGGCGGCCAATGTGGAGGGAGTAAGGAGTGAACGCGATACCTCCACGCTCCGGGCATGGGGACAATGACCCCGGCCAACGACGGTAACTCCCGGTAAGTAGAAGTAATCAATAATTACAGAATTACAAATCACTGCCCACTCCACGCAGGGAGGTAAAGGGCTACAAGTGGGGACCGGGAGGACCGTTCATGGGTTGATGGACAGCAATTTGAACCACTCTCCGCGTCCTAGCAGGTGAGCCGAATGGGCCGGGAGTGGTACTGCTGCGGCGGTGATTCCTGGAGGGACGATCCCCTGGATGGAAGCGTGCTGGTTGTGCCGTGGAAGGCGAGGCGGCCGGTCGGGCGATCGACGTGGCTTGCTGTCACGGACAAAATCTTCTGTTTCTGTAGTGCGTGACCCAGCAAGAACACCTGCTGCGATCAACCCCGATGTTAGATCAATGGGAGACCAGCTCCGTTGGAAAGATATTTCAAAGAGCTACGACCCCAGGCTAGAGAAAGAATCTTGAATGTCTCTGTAACCCCCTTGGTCGATTTTACAACTTACTAGTCCATAAAATTAGATCTATCAGGACAGATTTAGATCTGCCTGAGAACATGAGTTAACTGGAGGGAAGACGGTAGATCTGGAGGCTGGGATTTTTATGGGAGATATAGGGGGAAGTAAGGAAAACGTGAATTTTTTTGTGATTTCTGAAAAGATGGTTTGATATTTTTTGTGGGTTTTATGGTGGCTAGGGGTCGGATCTGGAAAACAGTAGATAGACAGAAAAATGGAGATTACAAGAATTTTTAGGGAGGCAAATAATTTTTTAAATTCGTGAAAAAATTCTGAGAGATGGTATTTGGTAGGGAGAATACCCAGTCAAAATTTGAGCTCAATCAGAAATGGGGAAGGTGACAAAAGGGGGCAGAACTATGGTTATGGAACAGAGTTCTGCACAGAAGGTAGATTACTAGGGGTGGAGAGAGAGAAATGGAAGAAATAGCAAACGTAGGTTTCTTGAGCTGTTTTTTTTATGGAGGATGGGGGGGACGTGGGGAACCAAACTTCCAAATTTGGTCACGATCAGAGCTCTTTATTGAGAGCTAAAATTCATGAGCTAAAGCTCTATCCTGATGTGGACAGAACTCTGGCGTGGTGGCAGTGGCGGCGCGACGACGGCTTGATGGCGGCGGCGGCGGCGGGGCTGAGCTTCTCACTCAGAGAGGGAGAGGGGAGGAGGCTTCACACCTCAATAAATTCATAGAACTCCATCTGCAAGGGGGGTGGGAGAGAGAAAGGGGTGCCCTTGGGCTTGCTCTTGGCAAAAATACTTAATTCTTCATTAATTCTTACAAAACACTATACATGGGTTTATATAGAAGGGGAGGAAGGGGGAGGGGGTTAGAATTTCATGGGAGAGAGGGGAGGGGTAGCATTTTCTTCCCCCATGTGATCAATTGGCCTAAAGAAAGAAAATACAAAATGTCATTTTAATGAGGGGCACCCCCTTGACTTAAGGGGAGACATCTTGGACATTTTTCACCCATTGTCCCCTTGACTTGTCCAAGAAGGAAAGAATCCTTCTAAAAGCCACCTTGGCATTTGACCAGTCTCACATGGACCCCTAGGGCTTAGGTGGACCAATGGGGAAGGAGTGGGGGCCCCTTTGCTGGACCTACTAAACTTTTACATAAAAATCCAAAGACTTCTAAGGAATGACATGTTGGGTTATAAAGCCTTACAATTACAAAACTATTTATGCAAGGACATAAATACAAACTAAAGGGCATAAATGTAAATAAAAATGCTAGTGTCTTACTCATAAAAACTCAATACTCAGGTTGAGACTCCATGCTATCACCCAGCCACAAGGAGGCCGACGTCGCTCGAGTCGTGTTGCGTGTCTAATATCGGTGACTGGCTCTGGTGTCCTCACCAATTCTCCCCGAGTGGGAAAAACTCGACCCTGTCGAGTAGGGGTCCTAATTGCTCTGGTATCGATCTAGTAGATCTGGATCTATCCTTTGTAACTCTGCCCGGGTGATCCAAGTGTCATCAGACATGGGTCGTCCCCTCCATCGCACCAGATAGCATTGGTACACTCCTCCCCGGGTAGTAGTTACCTACTCGTCCAGTATATGCTCTATCTGCTTATGCTGTTGAGGTAACAAGGCTGGAGGTGGATGCTCTGGGGTAGTGTCACTTAGAAGGGGTGGATATGGCTCGAAGTGCTCACTAGGTATCAGCGTTGGGTCCCTATAAGCGACTAGGTCTGAGACATTGAAAGTAGAGCTAATCCCGTACTCCTCTGGCAGGTCTACAACATATGCATTAGGATCAAATTGTTTCACTACTCAGAAGGGGCTGGCACCGTGATCTTGTAGCTTCTTCACGGTCCCCAAGAAAATCGCTCAGGCCTGACCCTGATCATGACATACTCGCCCTCCCCTTTGATTTACGAAGAGATCACCGAGCAGATCATCGGAGCGGCCTTTGAGGTTCATCGTGTGCTAGGTTACGGATTCCTGGAGAAGGTCTATCAGCGGGCTCTGCAAGTCGAGTTGGAGTATCGAGGCTTGAACGCCTGCACGGAATCCGAAATCCGTGTAAAATACTTTAACTCCCTCAGAAAAATACCAAAAAATAGTCAAAAAATTTGTAAAAATCGACAGATCTGACAGAATCGGATCCAGGTTCGAACCACTACGAATCCATTAAGACACGGGCGCTACACTTGATCCCAAGCTCAGGCCTTATCAAGAGCTTACTTCTGCTTATGCCAAGCTGTTCACCAAATTGATCTTTGTCCATGTCCCTCGCGACCAGAACTTTCTGGCTGATGCCCTCGCCTCACTAGCATCATCTTTAACATTCCCCCTAGGTAGACGCTTTGAGTCTATCATCATCCATAGGCATCTTACCCTGCTATCTAGGATGCCGCCTTTCTGAGGATTAAGGAAGAATTATCAAGAAAGGTCAAAAGGGGAGAAATTATTGAGAAGAGGGAAATCATGTTAGTGGAATTGGAAGAAGAACTAGCCGATGAGGAGAAGCCATAGTTCTATGAAATTACCAAATATTACAAAGATTAGTCCTACCCCGAAGAAGCCACAGCAGAGGATAAGAAAGCCAGAAGGAGAGCGCCCAGAAATACACGCTGGTTGGAGGAGTGCTATATAAGAGAAGCCTTACTGGTGTTATTTTAAGATGTCTTGATGATGATGAGTGTTGATTATTATGTGGTTCCTTTTCCAAAAGATGAATGTGATTAACAATGGTGATATGTGAATAAATAATGTAATCAATCAACCTATGAACATGTGCAACATATACCTAGCAACCAGTATAAAGTCTAAGCATGGGCATGCTATCTCAATCAAAAATAAACTAAGCAAAGGAAGAAAAACACACACCGGGGCGTGGAGCAAGGAAATAAACTAAACACAACATATAGGTGGAACAAGCAAATAAAGGAGAGATGTAAGGGGAGAGAGAGAGCTACTGCCCAAACTAAGAGGATGTGATCACCACCAAAGTAAGAAACAAGCCAAAGACCTGAGACATATCTTGGAAATAGGAGGATGAAGCACCCACCCGTCGGAGAGAGAAAACTAAGAGGATGTAACGGTCTCACGATAAGCCGTTACAGATTCTAACACGCCAACAGTAAACCATCAGAGAACTGCAGAAAAGGAATTTGGGAATCTTTGATCTCCAAGCCTTCCAGTCGGCCAGAAAGCTTGGGCCTCGTGCCTTGAACCTGAGAAACCTGTAAAAGAGTGTAAACACGAAGAAGAAACACCCAGATTAGCCCTTGAGAAATGTAGCAACTATAAATCAAAAGAACTTAAGAACATGTGAGGAGCGAGAGGTCATCCCCAGTAGGAGGAGCAGTCTGGCACTCAGCTGAGTTCCTGAGGAGGGCTGCTCTCCGCCCCCTTTTCCCCTCCGCCGATCTGCCGAGGGTTCCCGTCACTCTGGGTTTGGTTCATCTATCTCTTCGTCCCTTGTTTGGTTTTGCACTTTCCCTCCCCATCTACGTTCATATCACAGTATGATTTGCTCGAACCTTTACCAAAAGGTTTTCCCTTTAAAACAAACGGGTAGACGGGTGGTAGAAAGCCTCGACCATCCCCCCTTCCCACCACCCCTAGGTAATCATGACGCCATAATCTCTTTCTTGCTTGTTCATAGGATTGATGCTACACAGCGTAGTACTAATTGTTTCTTTGATTGTTTACAGGATTTTGGCATTCCGGAACATCGCAGAGCTCTCCGCCCTTGGGCAGCCGAGAATGGAGAAGTCGAGACCCAACTCTCTCCACTCGAGGCATCTCCCAAGCGATCACCTCTTCCCTGTGAGGCTCAGGTTTGGCGATCACTCTACATGCTTTCTCCCTAACCTGCACATTGTAGGTCGCAACAGCAGGGTTTGGAGGAGGGAGCACGTCTACACAGACATCACATCTCCCTCTCTCATTCCCTCCCCAGTGCAAGCACTGACGACAGTCCCCCAATAGAGAGAATGCTCTCCTGACCTGCCAAATCTGGGTGCCTACATCATGCTATCAATCACGGTGGGACCGGCTACTGCTCATTGTGAGTCCTAATGCCAAAATCCAAGAAATCAAGGTCCATGCGTTGCAGTTGGCGGCCACCGGTCTGGCCGCCCTCAGAAGGAGATGGCCCAGACTCTCGCTGCCTTCTCCCACACCCTACGGCCTGCACTTTAGCCATCCACTGCCCCTGAGTGCCCATCGACCTGGCCGCCTAGGGCTAAACGGCCATTGTTGTGGCCACCCTCTGTGTGCTCCTTGTTCTACATTCCGTATCCTATTTGTAGTTTGTTTGTTTTGCATGTATCTATGTGTTTTGATATTCTATACAGGTCTACGCACGGGTGGGACTAGGAATAGCCAGCATCGTACTCTAATAGGAACACCCTCCTGCTGGGATTAAGCCCTTCACCTGAGGATTCCCACTCAGGTGTAATTGGCTTGTTTCAGTCAGGAACCGTCGTGAGTCCACACGAACCGTGGGTTCCCACACTGTAGCCAGGCAGGTTGTACCAATTGGAGACCCTGTAGCAACCCCTTGGGTTTGAGTGAGATTTCCATTAGACCCCAGGAGAAGACCTTCCCCGTAGCTATTCTCTTCTCCTCCTGAGAGAATAAAAAAAAACATAAAAACCCCTTGGAATTCTATATTGGCTATAAAATGAGAGTGGATGTCTAAAAATATACTTGACTCAATGCTATAGATATAGGGCCCGATCTGGTCTTAGGAGGAACACTTGAAAGTACTTGTGCCCATGGCAGTTGAATGATCATGGTGTTTAAGCATTGCACCAAAGTACTTGCTTGCTAGACTTGAGACATCCTACTCGCTCTCACGTGACATGACTTGCATGCTTGACTTGACTTGCGTGGCCCAAAAAAGGGCAAAGTACTTGCTTGAATGAAATGAATGAAATAGCCAATTCTTGTTACACGTACTTGATATTACATGTGCTTAATATTACCTGCTTAAACATTGATTCTTACTTTCTTAGAAAAATATTATGCAATCACTTGCTAGTACCTTATTGATGCTTGAAATCATGCGATATTCTTTCTATACAGTCCTTGATATCTTGCTCATCCATCATGCATAGCTATACCTGCATTGCACGCAACATGTAATTTACCTAAAGATTGTTAGAACTTGAGATGTAATTCCTACTAAGCGATTCACTCATCTAGTTACATCCTAGCATTTTTCAGGTAACTTGGATAGCGACCACCACCCGGATAGGAATGAGACTGAGTGAAGAGTGCTAGAGTCACTAATCGTCGAACTGTCAGCTAGTCACATTTTTGTATCTTGAGTCCTTGCATTTGTATTTCCAGTTATGTTAGTCGACTTGAGTTATGAAGCTTGTTAAGGCTTGTAATCTTATGATTAGTATGGGTCCTTACCATTATGGTTATGTTGAAATATTAGTATTATTGTGGAGATTCAAATTTGGTCAGCAATATTCCTGTCTCTTGCACACTCTATCCTGTGTCGAAATTCTTATTGCTCTGAATGACATGATTGATATAAACTCATCGCGCCCTCGGGTTCCTTCCGCGCTCGGGGCGTGACATCCCCCCTCCACTCGACGGCACCAGGGGTAGGTGAGAATCCCTCATGGTGTAGTCAAAAGGTAACCCCTCCCCGCACCTGCCAGGTAGGTAACACTGGGCTCTCCTAGCCCCCTCCAGCTGTGCCTCAGTGTCTCCGTCTGGCTGGCCAGTGAAGCTGAACAGTAAAGGTGCTGTCGAGTTCACCACGGTCCCTTGGGTCACCAATCCCAGAAACAACAGACTGGCCCACACATTGAGGTAGTGGGTCGGCAAAAGTAGACTCCTCTCTTGTGGAGCCGGATGCACTGCCAGTACCCCTAGCCCTTGGTATATGGTGGCTAACGCTACCGGAGCCAGGGCCAATCGTCATCCCTCTGCCAGCAAGCACGCGGACCATAGTAGCTCAACTCTCAGCAGGCCGTCCTCCCCGTGCGGGACCACGAACGTCCCCAACCAGTAGGCTAAGTAGGCCGCTAAGTGAATCATGTCCAGCAGCCCATGGGGGTTCCACCCCTCCTGTGGCACGTAGAGGTACCTCGTGTACATCCGAAATCGCAGCTCTACCTCTATATACTCCTCCCACGGAGTCTGGTCTCTCGTGAACTCCTGGTAAAAGCAAACGGGCCCATTGTAGAAGTGGCAGACCCATGCGTTCAATGGCACGCTAGGAGTCAGTGCAGCCTTCTCTTTCCCGACCAGGGCTAAATCCCTCCAGGTCTTTAGTAGATACCGATAACTATAAGGAACTCGGTATCATCCCTGCCCGTTTGTGTGGCTGCGGTGAAGGTCATCCAGCATAACCTCCTCATATCCTTCGCAGCTAATCGGCAGTCCAGAGATCCTGAATAGAGACCACAAGTTGAGTGACGTCTCTCCCTCAGCTTTTGCCACTGTGTTCCATTGACAGTTGAAGCGCTCCAGCAATGCCTGCAACAACCCCGTGTAGCAGGGGTACGCATACAAGGCCGCAGTCACAGCATACCTGATGTCGGCTCTGTCCAGCAGCACCCGGTAGTGGTGTACTATCCCCATTAGCCACTTGGTGGCTCCCTGGCGGTACTAGTGTGAAGGAATCACTACCTAGCAGCCATACCAGTTGACAACTATCTATCGCACGATCCCGTCCAAATTGACTATGATCATCGTACCCCTCTCCAACATACTACAATCTGGATGGCTCCAGTACCAACATAGTCATACCCTCTGTCTCAGCCCGGTGGTGACCGTGCAAGTCCTAGGAAGCAGGGCCCATCAGTCTGACCCAGATCCCAAACTGATATGCTCTACTAAAGAACCCTAGGCACTCAGCACTGGGGAACTGGCACTGCCTCCAGTAGTCTCTAGAGAAGCTCGAAAAGCCACAGAGAGTGACCCCACGTAGGCTATCCCTGCCTACCAAAATTGTCCGCTCAAGATGGTGGCGTGCTCCAGCAACCCGTGAGTCTCCCTCCTCCATATCAGGTGGGGTGTAGCTCCTGATGAACTCGAAGAGGTGACGGTGCAGGGGGAACTCTACCGGGTAGCCTCCGCTACGAGCAATGGTGTACAGTTGTAGGAATGAGATTTTATTTTGTTTATTAATATATATATATTACATTTTATTTACATTGATTTATGTTGATTTATTAATTAGGCGTGCCAGTCACCGAAGTGATAATTCCGCTCTGTTTGGCCGGTTGTTGTGGTTGAAGAGCAAGAGACTCCTCGTCTGGGAGCTCTGCGTTGAAGGGAGAATCATCTGGTATTGGATGGGCTATCAAGAATTCAGCCCTGCCCTGCCCCTTGATTGCTTTTCCAGGGACGTAAGTAAGATCATACTCCATGAGCAGGAGAGCCCACTTCCCTAGTCGACCTGAGAGGACGGGCTGCTAGAGGAGAAACTTGAGAGGGTCGTGCTTGGATATGAGCTCGACCCGATGGGACAGGAGGTAGTGTCACAACTTCTTAACGGCAAATACCAATGCCAAGTAGACTTTCTCCATAGGGGAGTAGCGGTACTCAGCACCAATCAATTTTTGACTGAGGTAGTAGAGTGGCTGCTCATTACCTCCTTCATTGATTTGCGCCAACAGAGCCCCCAACGAGGCGTCCATGGTGGCAATGTCGAGTATGAGGGGTTTGCCCTTGACCGGTGCCCCCAGGACTGGAGGAGTGAGGAGGTACTCCTTGATCTGCTCAAAAGTCGCCTGGCATTCTGAGTCCCATACGAAGGAGGCATCTTTCTTCATCAGCTTACTGAAAGGTGCGCATCGACCAGAGAGGTTAGAGATGAACCTTCGAATGTAGGTCAACTGACCCTGGAATGACCTGAGGTCAGTGAGGTTACTGGGTTGTGAGAGCTCTCAGATTACTTTGATCTTGCTGGGGTCCACCTCGATTCCTCGGTATCAGATGATAAAGTCGAGAAATTTGCCACTGGACACGCCAAAGGTGGATTTCATGGGGTTCATCTTGAGCCCATATTGTCGGAGACATTTGAAGACCTGGCGTAGATCGCGTAGATGGTCTTCCCATCGCTTAGTTTTAATGATGAGGTCGTCGACGTAGCATTCAACGATGTTGTGCAGCATCTCGTCGAAGATTTTGGTCATGACCCTCAGGTATGTAGCATCGGCATTCTTCAAACCAAAGGGCATGCACTTGTAGTTAAACATCCCTTTGGGGGACCTAAAGGCAGTGTGATTCTTGTCTTTGAGGGACATCTAAATTTGGTTGTAGTCAGATGATCCATCCAAAAAAGATAGGGCTTCATGTTCGGTGGTCATGTCGACCATTGTTTCTGTGATCGGGACCGAGAAGTCATCCTTCGAACAGGCTTTGTTGAGGTCCCAGAAGTCGATGCAGATGCGAACTTGATCATTTTTCTTTTTGACTGGGACAATGTTGGTGAGCCAGATCAGATAGATGCACGACTTGATGAAGTCGACCTCTGCCATTTTGTTGACCTTAGCCGAGACCCGGAGTTCCAGCTCGTGGTGCATGCGCCACTGGGGTTGTTTGACTGGAATGGCTGAGGGAGATATAGCCAGGTCATGCTCCGCTATAGAGGGATCCAACTCTGACATCTCTTTATTTGTCCAGGCAAAGCAGTCCTTGTATTCAAACAAGAGTTGCTTATAGTCCTGCCTTTCTGCTTTGGTAAGGAGGGAGCTGACGAACGTCGGCTGAGGGGCTTCATCCTTGCCCAAATTAATTTCGACGAGTTCATCGACGGTTGCCCAGCCACCGTCCTCCAGCTCAGGAGGAGCCGACTGGAAGTCGATGAAGTCTTCATCGTCAGTGTCAGCTTCGTACGCCCGTGGGTCTTTGAAGCCAGTAGTTGAAGTTGATGGAACTGAAAGATTGTTGTCACTGGGCCCAGACTGGGATTGTCCCAGGCCATCAATGCTAGGCTGACAGCTATCAGCTGGCGCCACAGAAGCTTGCTAGAGTTGCCTGCTACAATTGGTAACGCATCATGGTCTTTGTTCTGGAAACCTTCCTCATGGGGAAAGTTTGGCAAACTGGGCTCTTTGGCTTGCTGGGAGGCCCTGGGGACCTCCTCCGTCTCAATGTTTTCATGGACGGATGGGGAAGCCTCATCGAGTGCTTGAAGTGGGGTGCTGGTTCTGGCCGGGAGCGAGATTAAGATGTCCTCTTCCTCATCCCCGGAGCTGTCGAATTTGGTGCTGACAATGGCTCCCAAGACCAACCAACTCAATCCTCCTCAACCCACCCATCTTCCACTACCAACCCCAATCCTACCCCAACCTAGGCCACCACTACTTCCACTTCTAACCGCAACCCAAGTCTGGCCTTACTCACCACCCCGGGTGCACCATACACCAACCATCACCACCCCACCCCTAAAATACCCTCTCACCTCTTTGGAGGAGGAACCCATACCCAACCCCATAGTAGTGAACACTCCGGACCCAATTCTCACCATGGAGACCACCCATGTCCAAGTTGAAGAAGAGAACTCACATGGTGGCCTCCACCATACACCACTCTCTCTAGTTGGGACCGAGCTCATCTTAGGAGAACCCCTTGTTAGGTGGCTAAGGGAGAGCTCGATTAGAGATATCATGGCTCATACGTACCTACCCGTGGAGCGAGACCTCCCTCTGGTGCCCATCCCTACCACTCACACCACGATCCAATCCCACCCCAAGGTAGAGAATTTGAATGATCTTATCAAAGGCCTAGAATGGTAACTAGAGTTGCCTTGTTTGTTGACCCCAAGGGCGGTCCACCCAACAAACGTTAGTCTCTTCTACCCGTGTGATGGGTCTATCACCTTGGTCTGCACCATTGATTGCTACACTAGTGACCTCCTTTTCTTTCTCCCCATGGTGGAAGAACCCATCACAGTCCACTCCCTTACAATTGAGATCCCAAGAACCTTGGGGGGCAGACATTAATCCCCGTTTTGTTTCGTGGTTAGCTCTGAGTTACCTCTTTTTTTAATCCAAAGTTAACTCATTTTAATTTGGTAGTGTCATATTCAGATAATCAAATTAAAAGAGAGTTAGCTCGAGCTAACTCAGAATAACTTATTCTACCTCCACAAGTGAGTTAAGTTAATCTAGTATCGTGTCAAAGTAAAATAGATTAACCCAGGATTAAAACTGGGCTAATTAACTCTTGGTTAACCCACTACCAAAAGTGGGGATTAGAACTCATGATAACAAGTCGAATTGGGGATAAAGGAGGCCGACAAGTCGAATTGGGATCCACATGATAACAAGTGATCATTCTAACACATCACGGGTGCGACGTGGGGGAACGCCTTCATCATTAAACAACTGCAACATAAACCATGAAGGGGGGAGGCTTCAACCACTGCCCACGTTCACATTCTATTATTCCAAAGGCACCGGCGTGAGCTGGCCCTCTGACCAGCGAGTAGGTATGATCGCCGTCTCTCACAAGACTCCAAAGTGTGGGAAGAGAGACGGGGGTGGTGGGTGGGGGGAGAGAGAGAGAGAGCATGTCGGGTTCACCCACCGGAGACCTCTTACAATGATCTCCTTGCGAACACCGTACTCTCCACCTACTCCACCGCGTTTTTTTTCTCTTCTTCCCTCCCTTCCTGTTTTTCCAACATGGGCCGGGGAAGTTGTTCCCAGTAGGCAGAGTGGTTGAGCTCAGACGACAGGGAGGGGCACTGGCTGGGCAGCAATATATATATGTGTGTGTATTCTCCGGACCTAGAATCCTTGCTCACCCAACTCGATCGGCTCTCCTGTCCGTGGTGGGAAGCGCGTTCCGATCCCCTCTGTAGCGAAGGGCCGTGAGCAACCCGCTGCCTCTCTCGCAACATGGGATCCGTTCAGGATGAGGTCAGGAGGAGCCCGCAGGAGGTGGAGGACGACGAGGCCTGCAGCTACGCCATGCAGCTCGCCAGCGCCTCCATCCTACCCATGACGCTCAAGGCGGCCATCGAGCTGGATCTCCTGGAGATCATCAAGCGGGCCGGGCCCGGGGCACAGCTCTCCCCCGCCGAGGTTGCCGCCCAGCTCCCCACCGAGAACCCGCAGGCCCCCGCCATGCTGGACCGCATCCTCCGCCTCCTGGCCAGCTACTCCATCCTCACCTGCTCCCTCGTCGACGGGGAGGACGGCAAGGTGGGGAGGCGCTACGGCTTGGCCCCCGTGTGCAAGTTCCTGACCCGGAACCAGGACGGCGTCTCCATGGCCGCTCTGGTGCTCACGTACCAGGACGAGGTCCTCATGGAGAGCTGGTACGTACACAATTAATTAAACGAGTCCCTACTCTTATTATTAATTATACGTGCGCAAAGACGGAAGCACACCTATATATCCTCTGTCCTTGGTTTCTGAGTAACACAGCTACCATCTCACTTGTTCTTTGATGGCCTGTGTGGCTGCTCTGTGAGATGCAGGAACCACCTGAAGGACGCGGTCCTGGAGGGGGGGATCCCGTTCCACAGAGCGTACGGGATGACGACGTTCGAGTACCAAGGGACGGACCCCAGGTTCAACAAGGTGTTCAACGCCGGCATGTCCAACCACTCCACCATCACCATGACGAAGATGCTGGAAACCTACGCGGGGTTCGAGGGCGTCAACGTCCTGGTGGATGTAGGCGGCGGGGTCGGTGCCACCCTCAACATGATCATCTCCAAGCACCCCACCATCAAGGGCATCAACTTCGACTTGCCCCACGTCATCGCCGATGCCCCCTCGTACCCAGGTATAGGAGGCGCTCCCCTCCTCTTCTCCGGCGTCGGCGTCCTTTGTCCAACTCCTCCGTTTTCTTCTCTTATTTCCTTCCATGCGCGTTGAAGATGTGTAGAAAATGGGGTTGACAGGGGTGAATCCCATTTGAAGACGCGGTGGAGACTATATAGTGTGGTCGCTTAAAAATGTGCCCCTATCTCGATCGGATTGCAGGTGTGGAGCTCGTCGGAGGAGACATGTTTGAGAGTGTTCCGAGTGGAGACGCTATCTTCATGAAGGTGAGTAGTCCTCATGGCCTTCTCTTCCCAATCTTCACAAGATTTCTTGTTTTCCCAACAAGAATCTTACTTGACCCCAACCTCATCAAATTCTGGTTAATAAATGCTGTCATTTACATGATAGACTATTCATATAATGGGACATAATGCAACGGAATAAGATATCCAAATTTGTGTGATGACATAATTAATCTGAATTGGTTGCAGTGGATCCTGCACGACTGGAGTGACGAGCACTGCCTGAAGGTGTTGAGGAACTGCCGGAAGGCGCTGCCGACGACGGGAAAGGTCATCGTCATGGAGGGCATCCTGCCGGTAGCCCCGAAAATGACCAAGGAGGCGCAGGCCCTATTCCACGTCGACCTCATCATGCTGGCGCACACTCCGGGGGGGAAAGAGAGGGCCGAGGCCGACTTCAAGTCCCTTGCCCAGGAGGCCGGGTTTGGCTTCAGGCAGGTCTGCAGGGCCTTCGACTTCTGGATCATGGAGTTCACCAAGTGACAGGACCTCTAAGCTATTTGCGGGTGTTTGATGGAAATGTAGTCATTATGTTGATTGAAATTCTCTCATTAATATTTAGTTCTGTATTAAAAGTTAAAAATAATTTCTTGGTTTTATGTATTGGAGAGCTCAACCTTGAGTTGGGACTCAAAGGACACAACATGTGGACTTGAATTGTGAAAAAAAATCAAAATGGGGTTAAAAAATAGAGATACCCTGACAACCTCAGGTGGCTCCCTCCGTGGAACCATTGAGGGTAAAAATTACCATTAACCCGGCTGAGGCGAAAACCCGAAAGGGAGTCTCATGCAAAATCGGGTGACCCCTCGGTGTGAAAACCTGCAAGGACATACCAAAAAAAGTAAAAGGGGGCCAACTCTGACGAAAACCCGTAAGGACGATAGAGCTGGTAAAGAGAACAAAAAAAGAACTCTCTCCCTCTCTACTCCTCACTGATGAAAGCCGTCAACCATGACATCCTGCCGATGGTGACCTCAGCACCACCCCACGACAACAGTGGCCACTACACCCCTTGAGGGCTGGTCAACACCAAATCTAGCTTCAACTTTTGGCTACCTACCCTAACGGTCGGCCGACCAGTCCCAGCATCGCGGCTACAACGCCTCCAGAGGCCAGCCGCTCAGTTCCAGTACCAGTTACCAGCCCCAGCATCGCGGCTTCAACGCCTCCACAGGCCAGCCGCTCAATTCCAGTACCAGTTGCCAGCCCCAGCACCTCGGCTACAACGCCTCCACAGGCCAGTTGCTCAGTTCCAGTACCAGTTTCCAGTCCCAGCACCGCGGCTACAATGCCTCCACAGGCTAGCCGCTCAGTTCCAGTACCAGTTACCAATCCCAGCATCGCGGCTACAACGTCTCTGCAGGCCAGCCACTCAGTTCCAATACTAGTTACCAGTCCCAGCACTGCGGCTACAACGCCTCCACAGGCCAGCCACTCAGTTCCAATACTAGTTGCTAGTTCCAGCACAGCGACTACAATGCCTCCACAGGCCAGCCGCTCAGTTCTAGTACCAGTTGCCAGTCCCAGCACCATGGCTACAACGCCTCCACATGCCAGCCACTCAGTTCCAGTACTAGTTGCCAGTCCCAGCACCGCAACTATAACACCTCCACAGGCCAGCCGCTTAGTTTCAGTACCAGTTGCCAGTTCCAGTACCGCGGCTTCAACACCTCCACAGGCTAGTCGCTTAGTTCCAGTACCAGGTTCTAGTTCCAGCACCGCAGCTTCAATGACTCCACAGGCCAGCTGCTCAGTTCCAATACCAGTTGTCAGTTCCAGCACCGCGGCTTTAACATCTCCACAGGCCAGCCGCTCAGTTCCAGTACCAGTTCCCAGCTCCAGCACTGCGGCTAAGACGCCTCCCTAGGCCAGCCATTCGGGTCCAGTACCGGTCGCCAGTCCAATAGTTCAGTTACAGTGCATCTGTGAGCTAGTTACCCAGACCCAGGGCCAGTCACCCAGACCCGGTACCGACATCTAGCTCCAACATATCGGCTGCAATCCCATCACAGGTCAACCGACCAGCTCTAGTCCTCAATCCTAGCTTTTGGTTGTGATGCCTCCCAGGGCCATTCGGCCAGCCTAGCTCCAGTCTCAGTATCCTGGCTGTAGCGCCTTTGAAGGCTAGCTGCCCAATCCAGTTCCAGCAGCAGTCCTAATATCCCAACGGCAACACCTTTGAAGGCCAGTCGGCCAGCTCCAGTTCCAGTCCCTAGCACTAGTTGCAATCCCAACTCCAATACCAGTCCTAGTCCCAGACCCAACTTTAATCTCCAGTTCCCATCCTAGTCTCAGTTCCTGGTCATCATAACTTCCGAGGCCACCTGGCCAGCCCGGCTCCAGTTTCCCAGGCTAATGTGAATCACATTTCTGGCTAACAACATGTTAACAGTTGGTACACCGCCATTCGGCCTATATCCGGCACAGTCCAGAATCACCCCAGTAGCCTTAACTACATAGGCCAACACACCCTTACGGGTCGACCTCTAGCCTCTAGTTTCCAGCAACATAGGTGAGCACGCCATCGTGGGTCGGTCTCTTGCTTCCAGTCTCCAATAACATAGGCCAACACACCCTCATAGGTCGACCTCCAGCTTCCAACAGCATGGGCCGACACATAACAACAAGCCAGCCTCTAGCCTTCACCCTCCAGTAACATAGGCCAATGCACTCTCGCGAGTCGGCCCCCAGCTTCCAGTTTCCAGACCTCTAGGTCAACACCACCCTATGGGTTGCCCTGCAACTTCCAATCTCCAACCATTTAGGTCAACACGCCTCATTCAAGTAGGCCTCCAGTACTCAGTTCCTCATATCCAGCTTCCAATATCCAATTCTCGATACCCAGCTCCAATACCCAACTTCCAATATCCAATTTCCAGTACATAATCCCATCTACTTCCAGTACCCAGTTTTCCAGTATCTAACTCCAGGACCCCGCTTCCAGCATCCAGCTCCAGTCTCCTATTCTAATGTCCAGATCCCAGCATCGAGTTCTCATATCCAATCGCCAGTATCTAGCTCTCATGATCCGATTCCCAGTATCCAGTTTCTAACCTCCAGCTCTGGTCCCGACAACAGGCCAGTACGCCTCGCATAAGCAGGCCTCCAATATGTAACTTTCAATATCCAGATTAAGTATCACCTTCCAGTCTCTAGTCCCGGTATCCCCTGTCTAGCTTTCAGTCTCCAATATCTGACTTCCAGTTTCCAGTCTCTACCTTCCAGCTTCCAGCTTTGGTTGTTCAATGCAGGTTACAGGCTGTGTTATAAGAACACTGCGTGGACGCTATCAGGGTGAGTTTTTGTAAGGTTTGCCTCTCGAATATGTAGAGTGGGGTGGGTTTTAGGGAAGTCATCCGGATCAGAAGCGAGAACACGGTCAGCCTTCTGACCGCGTTCGGCTTCGGGTTTTTAACCACGATGTACCCAGAGACCGCGTCTAGGCGTTTATAGGGAGGCCAAGTCGGTTGTTGAACACGGTGGTCAGACCGACCGTGTTCATCGTCGACGCGGCTCGTTGACCGACCACATTCCTAATGATCACGACGCCCCTTTCGACCGCGTTAATGCGGGTCACAGTGCCCACCTTGACTGCGTTCAATGTAAGTCGACTGACCTTCCAGCCAGGTCGACTTACTTCCCCTAATTTCAAACTCGCAGCGCCCCTTCCGACCGCGATAAAGCTGGTCGCGGCGCCATCCTCGACCGTGTTCAAGCAGGTCACTTACTTCCCCTGATTTCACAAGGAATGTGATATTCCGCATCGAAAACTTGAGTTTTCGCTCTGAAACTTAGATAAAGGAATTTTTTGATAAAATCACCTAGAATTTAGCCGTGTGAATCCTGCAAGCGCCATCTCATGGTGGGATGCCTAATGACTTGGTTTAGATTATGTAGGTGGATCTCATGGCGAGGGAATGTGAATAGTTGTGCTTTTGCAAGATAGTAACCTCGGCGGCCTTGTGCCTTGCAATTCGGTCTCGTGTTTCATGCAACGTGCTTGTGTCCACGATCGGTTACACGTTGATAGTTTCACACCGCGTCCATACTTCGAGTGACCTATCTTCCACTAGTCGTAACTTGCTTGGGTACGCTTGTGCAGACCCACTTGGGAATAGTGAAGAGCTTGACCCGAGAGAGAAAGTTTTCGACTGGTTTCCGTAGGGCCTCCCACTGTGGCAGCTCGAGTCCGAGCCAGGAGGAAAACCAGCTAGACGGTCTGATGTAGCGCAATCAGTCAGTGTGTGCACACGTGGTCGCAGACTTCGGACGCGTGCTGACGAGCACGACCCTGACTAGACCCTTGTCTTGTGTTCCGTGTACGGTGTCTCAGTTTCCATCTGGGACGTGTAGGGAGACACCTGAGACTGTGGATTAAGTCATCAGTGGACGCATCCAACCTTGCTTCTAGTGGATAGTACTCCTATCACTCGAGTGTGTCGACCCTAGTTTCTTACCATTATGGCTTACTATTCAGGCGACCGAGGGGATCCTATTGTACGATATCGTGGGTTACTGTGATTAGCTGTGGTGCACTTGTGATTAGGTTTAGAGTTTTGGTGGCTCCGTGTCCTCACTAGGTGTAATTGAAACGTAGTTCCCTGCTACCTTCTGTTGCATTCTACATTTTGATGATGTCAATATTTTTGTGATGTCAACCATTATGACTATATTTGACTGGAAATTAGAAAATGGTGAAGTATATTGAATTACTTCAATTGAATGATGATGATGATATTATAAGTGTTGAGCTGCTACTTTGCTTATAAGGTCGATGCATATAGGCTATCATGTGTACATAAGGTCGATGCATATGTGTGTAGTCAGCTTATAAGGTTGATGCATATGGCACTATTGTGCACATAAGGTCGACGCACATGTGTCGAGTATGTTTTGGTAGGTCGATGCATATGTGTGTAGTCAGCTTATATGGTCGATGCACATGGCACTATTGTGCACATAAGGTCGACGCACACGTGTTGGGTATGTCCTAGCAGGTCGATGCAGTTATAGAACTCATGCATGAAGGTCGATGCATATCCCTACTCCCACCTTCACACAGGTCGGTGCGCATTCATATATCAGGTTGATGCTAGGCTAAGGTGGATGCATATTTTTTGAGGGTCGATGCTAGTGACCTAGCAAGGTCGATGCATATGTTGAGGGTCGATGCTAGTGACCCAGTAAGGTCGGTGCATGTTGTATTGAAAGGTCTGTCTACATTTTCTAAACTACTAGCAAGGGTCGACACACACATTTGTATGAAAGGTCTGTGCACTTTTTCTAAACTACTAGCAAGGGTCGATGCACATTCTCTCTAGTGCATGTAAGGGTGTCACGCCCTGAGACTTTATGTACATCAGAAGATTCGCTCGGGGAGAACGCGAACAGCCAGCATGGTAAGCCTCTCGCAAGTAAGAAATAACCAGAGCACGAAACAATCAAACATAAGATGTAATTGCACAGGTATTTACTCAAATTCAACTTCTATTTTATTGATAATCAAAATATTCCATTACAACCACCAACTCATCCTTTAATCGGATTTACTAGACTCAATAAATTACAAAATTACATTGACTCGATCTAGACAATAAGACTCCTATGTCTTCACTCGTATTTTTATCCGATTCTCATTCGCTCTCGGACCCGCCACTTGAATAATCCGAATCTGAATCGGAATTACCTTCATCTCCTGGAAAATAGTTGAAATAGGTTATGAGCACACTTGCCCAGTAGATATCTTCGCATCAACATGAAGGCACTATTTAAGTATTAACATTTTAGCTCTATGAATCGAGATAATATCATGCGAATGGGGCGAGTTGTTGACGGTCTTCCTCAAAGATGACCCTACACTAGGAGTCAAGATCGGAGTCAACCGCCCGTCTGATGTTCCGGAATAATATAAAAATTTTCTTGTTGAGTACATCCAAGTCTTTGCGTGGTCTGATGAGCAACTCCCCGAGATCCCCGGGGAGATTGTGATGCACAAGCTCAACCTCGTCCCGATGGTGAAGCCTGTCTAACAACGAAGAAGAAAACATGCCCCAGAGAAACATATGATCATCAAGGAGCAACTCGCTAAAGGGAAGGAGACTGGGCTCTTCCGTCGAGTCCTCTACCCGACGTGACTCGCCAACGTCGTTCTGGTACCCAAAGCTTCGTGAAAGTGGCAAATGTGCGTAGACTTCACCGACCTCAACAAGGCCACCCTGAAGGACTGTTACCTGCTACCGAGCATCGACCAGCTTGTCGATTCAACCTCCGACAATGAGCTGCTCAGCTTCCTAGATGCCTACTCTGGCGACCATCAGATCAAGATGGACTAAGAGGATATTGATAAGACCACCTTCATCACTGACTTCGGCGTACACTGCTACACCCGAATGCCCTTCAGATTAAAGAACGGCGGGGCAACATATCGGAAGCTGGTCAACCAAATCTTTGAAGGCCAACTCGGTCGGAACATTGAGGCATGCATCGATGACATGCTCATCAAGATGCCAAAGGCTAAAGATCATTTTGCCGACCTAGCTGAGACCTTCAGCACTCTCCTCAAATACAACATGAAGCTCAATCTTGCTAAATGCACCTTTAGAGTTAGATCAGGAAAATTCCTAGGTTTCTTAGTAACTCAGCGCGGGATCGAGGCCAACCCCTACAAGGTTCAGGCCATCCTGGACATGCGGCCATCCACCTGCGTCAAGGACGTCCAGCGCCTTACCGGACGCATCGTCACACTCAATTGTTTCCTATCCTGGGCTGTCGAATGATGTCTACCCTTCTTCAAATTGTTGAGGGGACCCAAAATGGCACTTGCCATGTTTGCCTGGGATGAGGAATGTTGGAAGGCCTTTGAAGATCTCAAGGAATTCTTGGCCTCACCCCCGTTACTATCAAAGCCCGTCTTGGGTGAAGCATTGCACCTGTATCTCTCGGTGCCTCCCTCCACCATAAGCTCGGTCTTAGTCTGAAATGACGCAAGAGTCGAGAGGCTGGTCTACTACACTAGCAAGGTGCTCAATAAGGCCAAAAGAAGGTATCCTGCAACTGAGAAACTCATGCTAGCATTGGTAACCTCAGCCAAGCGCCTCCGACCTTATTTTCAAGGACACTCTATCGTTGTATTGACTGGTGAACCCTTGAAGAAGATCCTCTCGCATCCCGAAGCCTCGAGGTGCCTCGTCAACTGGGCCATCATAGTCGGGGCCTACGACATCTCTTATCACCCCTGGGCGGCCATCAAGGGATAGGCCCTCGCGGACTTCATCACAGAGAGCATCGTCCTAATCGAGGAAAAATCTCCATCCGCGCACGAACCCATCTGGGACTTATTCATAGACGGATCATCCAACTCGGCCAGAAGCAGCGTCGGTGTCCTCCTCAAGTCACCCGAAGGAGCGGAGCTATAGTACGCCCTGAAGTTCAACTTCCAAGCATCTAATAATGCCTCCGAGTACGAAGCCCTAATTTTAGGGGCCAGAATGGCACGACGACTAGGGGCCAAGCGAGTCAGGATTCACACTGACTCCCAGCTGGTCACTAGCTAGGTCAATAATGATTACGAAGCTTGGGAAGCACCTATGGTTAAGTAACTTCAAATGGTCTGAGGGTTAGCCCAGCTATTCAAGAGTTTCAAGGTAGACCAAATAGCTCGGGAGGAAAACTCCCTAGTGGACGCCCTCTCTTGCTTGGCCTCCTCCCTCAGCCCGGAAGGTACTCGTTCGATCTTCCTCGAAGAGCTAAAACAACCAAGCATCGAAGCCGAACTGATGATCATTGACCTAGCTACCCTGAGCAATTGGCGGACCCCTTATGTCTCCTGGCTCCGAGACTCCCAGGTGCCTTCTGACCCTCAGGAAGCTCGGAGATAGAAGTACTAAGCCCGACGCTTCATCATCTTGGATGACGCCTTGTAACGTAGGTCTTTCTCTGCCCCCCTCCTTAAGTGCCTCAGTGCCGACGAAGCCAGTCAAGCAATTCAAGAAGTTCACGAAGGCATCTGTGGCACACACCAGAGAGGAAGATCACTTGCCAGAATCTTGCTTCTGCACGGTTACTGGTGGCCCACTCTTCAGTGTGACTAGACCAACGTATAAAAATGCGACTGGTGTCAACGCTTCGACCATCTGGTCCACCAGCCCTCCTCGAAGCTCATCACCCTTACCAAGCCATATCCATTTGCTCGATGGGGAATCGACCTCCTGGGGCCATTCCCTATGGCTCAGGCCCAAAAGAAGTTTGTCATCATCGCCATTGACTACTTTACAAAGTGGATTGAAGCTGAAGCCACCACCAGGATCACCGAATCGGTCGTTTGGAGCTTCGTGTAGAAATAAATCATTTGTCGTTTTGGTATCCCCCGAGTGATTGTGAGCGATAACGGGTGAGAAATTAATAATGTATGCTTCTGAATGGGAGGACGTGTATTTTTAAAAATTTCATGTTGTGGTGACATGTTTTTTATTTGTGTTATATATATATATATGTGTGTGTGTGTGTGTGTGTGTACTTATTGTGTGTTACTGCCATTGTTATTGCTAGCTCCTCTTACTGATGCTATGTTCTTGTTTTCTTCTTTGTGATGTGTAGGGTGTGATGAGGATCCACATCAGTTGGTACCTCGTGGTGGCCGCTTTCAGGGCCTCCCAGAGTTTTAGAGAGCTAGACTAGAGGGGATGGGGTTCGGTAGATTTATGTATATCGAGTCGCTTCGGCTCGACTTGCCCTCATCCGGGCTTTGCAAGAGAGGTGTCACCTGATGAGTCGAGCTTTTCTGATGTCATGGGGGCACATGGTGCCAACCTTAGAGGATGTTGTCTGAATCACCAGACTACGAGTGAACGGGGAGGAGGTGTGCGGCATCACCTTCCCTAACTATCGCGAGGGCGCCCAGGAGCTACTGGGGCTAGAGACCAGAGCAGAGGATAGAGAGTAGGATGGTCACTAGGATGGTCGTCATGGAGGGGCTGGGGCTCGTTGACGCTCGACAGCGCATCGGGGAGACTTTGACGGAGTTTATGGCCCGGATGGAGAGAGCCGCACGTGCCACGTTCTAAGGATACGACCCACCGGAGACATGTGGACCGTGACCTCTGGAGGTTTTTGTTCTTCTTGCTGGGATGGCTACTTCTGGGCACAAAGGGAGACAACATCCATTGTCATTTCCTAGGGATTTTGATGGAGCTAGATCGAGTGGGGCAATGCGCGTGGGGAGTAGCCTTGCTCGCTCACTTCCTGACTGACCTGCCTCAGGGGATGAGTCGGGAGACTACAGTTAGCGGCTTCGCACCATTCCTCTAGGTAAATACATTTGATTTATTTATTTATATATTTGTAGTTAACCCAATCTTATGTTTATCCATTTGACTATACTAATGACATGCAATGGATGCAGGTGTGGAGCTACTATTATAGCCCGATAGGGAGGGCTCAACAGTGGCGCCCGACAGCTGTATCGATGGCTTGATGGTAAAGACCGATCGTGAGCCCAGCTCCCCACTCTTATCAGCTGATGTCACTACGTCGTGAGCTGAGAGAGTACCCAGAGGCCATGGTATGATGATTTTTTTTGGTATATATATATATTATTTATGCTTGGTTATGACTACAATGATTGACATGATGCATGTATGACAATGCAGGTGGTATGGAGGCCTTATTTGGGCATGGAAGATGCTGACTGGCCTTGGGTAGAGGCGGGCTGAGCTCATTTTGGATGGTACCTTTGGGTCCATTGCCTGAACGAGATCGAGCCACTTTAGCTCCGACTGACGATAAGGACCCTAGGGCTGGCCCAAGAGTGGGTGGAGGTGGATGCTCCGAGCCACGTCGGGTGGAAGACCTGGGGTAAGGCCAAGCGCATCGACTGGCGTGAGCGCTTCCCTGCACAGTACCAAGATTGGAGGCAGGGTGGAGTTCCTGTGGTGTCATGAGTGTGCGATAGCATGGAGTACTTGCGGCGCTATTGGGAGACTAACGCGGCTCGTCTCCAACTAGGGAGGCCACTGGGGGTAAGTATGAAATGTGCATTGATTGATTTTTATGTAAGTGTGCATATGCTTGTGACACTAAGCTACATGTTTACAAATGCAAGATGCTCGTGATTCTATCATCACCGACCTGTGGACTCACCTGGCGGATGCCAAATAGCAGCTGGCCACCACCCGTGAGGCGCTAGACACCTTAGTGAGTTTATGCAATGTCCTTTTTTTTCGCATACACGGATTCCTGATGTTTGATTACTAACTATCATTGTACCTTTCTTGCAGCGTGCCCAGCACGGCGCAGTAGGGGCAACCGGGGGAGCCTCTTCTAGATCCCAGGTTCCACCTCCGAAGGTCACCTCCCTCCAGGAGTAGCTTGCCCGTGTAGTGGCACGTGCCGAGGAGGCGGAGCGCGAGCTCGTGGCTCGGGTGCGTATCTGCTTGATTTGGATTTTGATCATTCATTACTTTTTATGGACCTCATGAGGATGACTATCTCCGATAGGTGGTGGAGATTTGTGATGCACTGGCTCGTGTGGCCCGGGCAGAGGAGTGTGACATCCAAGTGGTAGGGCTAGAGGAGGAACTATGACGCTGCAACGCTGAGGAGCTGCCCCGAGACGTCATAGAGCTGAGGATTGCTCTACAAGTAGCAAGGCGAGACGAGGAGAGGGAGAGAGAGAGAGAGAGAGGAGAGGAGGGCTCCAGAGGCCCAAATGATGGAGCTCCAGTTAGGCCTTGGGGTTGTGGAGAAGAGGCTGAAGGATAGTGAGAAGCGCTATCAGAGGGGGCGAGAGCGTGTAGCGCATGCTCGACAGTCTAACTCCTGTTCTGTTGGTAGCTTCATAGTCTCCGTAGCAGAGGAGCACCACGCCACTGAGGATGAGCGTGCACTACAGGGTGAGAGGATGTTGACATACAAAATATGAATAAAGCTGAAAGAGACCAAAGTCAGATCAGGACAGAAGAAAAACACACAAGAGACTACAGGCTGTGACGTCCCAAGGTGGGTGCGTTACAGGCCGTGACGCCCCAAGAGGGGTGCGTCACAGGGTCTGATTTTGTCGGTAGGGCGTTGGTCGCTCTGGCGGTCTCACGATAAACCGTCAGAGGGTGTAATGCACCTGGGTTCGACCGTTACGTCCGTTCTCGTGTTTTTGACCGATTGGGGTTACAGGACTCTAACGCACTAGGAGTGGACCGTCAGAGCTCTGTGACGCCCTTACTTGGGCGCGTTAGGGTTGACGTGTCCCTCCTTCTAATGCACCTGGGTAGGTCCATTAGGGGTTGTGGTGCCCCGAGGGGTGTGCGTCACAACCTGTTTCATTCCGTCTTCTAATGTACCAGGCTTGGTCCGTTAGAGGCTGTGACGCCCCAAGGGGGGTGGCCACAGCCAATTTTGCTCCTTCGTCTAACGCTCCTGAGTGAGACCGTTAGGGTGCTATGGCGGCCTAGCTTTGGACCGTTACAGCCTGTGGCGGCCCAAAGATAGACCGTCAGGCGTTGTGTTGCACCGAAGTGCATCTTCGTGCTTGCCACGTTCGTTACAGTTGTGTGTATCCCTGGTCAACCTGGTTGGGACCCAGTGGTCGACTTGCGGTCTCATGAGTGTCCTAGACACCCCGAGAGTTTCAGCGTCCATGTTTTGGGGCTGTCGGAGGACCGTACTATCTCGTTTAATGTGTCATCGTGGTTTTGGACCTAGAGATTAGGTCTGATTGATAGCTTAATACTGTGACGTGCAATGGTCTTGACCTCGAGTCTCGTGACTCAAGGATCGTTGAGTTTAGTGGGTCTAGTGTGCTACCATGAGTCTGGTGATCTCGGGTCACCTGTTACTTTGCATTACTCGAGATGGGTGCGTGCGTGATTTTCTGTGTTAACGTCAGTGACCCTCCACCAGACGCAGCCTTCTTACGGCACGCGCGTGTTGACCCACCCGAGAGTGGTGGAGTGGCGTACCCGAGACAGACGGTGAGTAGGTTGGTTACCGTAGGGCCCCCACGTACAGTCGAATCCGAGCTTAGGGGCATTACCTGCTAGATTACAGGCCTAGGGCGTATGGTCTGAGTGTGCACACGGGGCTGAGGGTGTCGGACCCACGCTGATGAGCGCGACCTCAACTAGTCCTTGTTTTGTGTTCCTGGTTACTTGGTGTGTCTTTGTCTCCGCCTGGGGCATGGTAGCTAGAGACACTTGTGACGCGGTGTAAGACGTCAGGGGACGCATCCGGTCATTCTTCTGGTGGGCGGTGCTCTCGTCACGTGATGTGAGTTTTCGTGTTCCGGGTTTCTATCCCTCTTCTGCGGGACGAGGTCTTGTGCGTAGTTTTCGGGAGTGTTCCCGGAGTCGAGGTCTGGGGTCTCGTGAGCGTCACCGAGAGTTTTTCCAAGACAACATTGAGTTCACGACGGCAAAGTCATGACTGTGTTTCTAGACCACGAGGTTTCAGCTTGGACCCTTCAGCGAGGGCAGGCCTTTGCGACCGAGGTATCGTGACATTTTCCTAGTAGCGTGACTAGGGCGGTTCGTGTCTAGTTGTCCCCCGACCGTGAGATCGGGAGACCAGGTCATATTTTCCGGCACAGTAGGAGTAGCTGTAGAGCCGAGGTTTTACCTATCCTTTAGCCCTTCTGAGTCTTCGGGCTCGTGGACGGCGGGCCGAGGTTCGAGTTGCGCCGGTTCCTTTCCGGTACTCAGATCCCGGGTCGCCATAGCAGTGGTGGGGCACTGAAGCCCCTGGTGCAGACTTCTGCGAGAGCAGCAGTGACAGGTGGGAAGGGGTCACGGTCGAGGGGGCCTAAGGCCTGGTGGGCCCAATTTTTGGCTGACTGTGACTTTCGGAGCATGGGTTCGTTGAGTCGGGAGCTCCCGCACGGGAGCTTTGCCAACTCAGCGATCGACGACTGGCGGTGACACATTGCTCATGCGATCGGGTCTGCCGGGCCCGTGGAGTTCCTGTCCCAGATTGAGTGCGCTCGCACTCGATGGGACATCCGGGAGGCCATGGCAAACGTGGCCCGGGTGCTGGCACTGAAGCCGGAGCAGCTGGTACTGTTGCCACCGACCCCCTTCGGGGATCTAGGTACGGCCTTATACTCCATCGCTTTTTCGTTTGTTGCTTTCTCATTATGACACTAACATTGCATAATACTGTGTCCATTGACAGGTTCGACGACGGAGGGGGATAACCCCTCCACAGAGGCGTCCTCGGGGAGTGGGGACGGAAGTCTACAGCCGAGGCGGAGACACCCCCGAGTAGAGGCTGCAGTGGCCGAGACTAGTGAGTCTTCTGGAGGACTCACGGCTGGCGGGGCAGTCGGGGCAGAGACAGCCTTGAGTAAGTGTCGTTTGCCTTCTTTGCTCTTGGTCAATTTAGCCAGGGTGGTGGGCTAATCCTACTTTGCTGGGTTTGTGTCCTGTAGCTCCCGTAGAGGCTAGGCGGAGGCGACCTTCTCGCCCCCTCGGGAGGAGGACCCTCCCTATGCGGAGGGAGCTGAGTGTGAGATTGACACGGAGAGTTTTCTCCGACTGATGGACGAGATAGCGCCCAATGTTAAGGCCTCATTGTTTCTTCTCTTTGGTATACTTTTGTGTAGATAAGATGGCATTGGCTCGTCTTCTTCTTCTTCTTCCCGCGCCGTGGTGACGTGGGAAAACATTAACTCTTTGGACCAGTGTCACGACCAGCTGGCTATAGTTTCAGAATCTTCTGACTCAGAAATCGACACAGTAGACACTGGTCATCTTCTCATTATTGGGGGTGATTCCTTCAAGTATGATCGCGGAGAGGACATCCGGCGGGATCATCCCAAGGACAAGCATTTAATGTCCTTTCTCAGGCGGTTCAATCTTCAAGGGAAGAGAGATTTGTTCCTTGTCTGAAAAGTTGAGCAGGCACTACTTGTTGAGAGGGACAGCCTGATAGACTTCGTGGTGCGAGGACGGCCCATCTACCTGCCTGGTGAACCCCAAAAATGGAGTGCTATGTTCGGACTACAGGATTTAGCTCTACAGGATGGGCTATTGACCAGAGCTCCTGAGTTTATACCCACTCACTGGAATGAAACTGCGGGTCATGTTAACCGAGAGAAGTTGATATTTGGTCTGTTCTTAGCCCCATTGAAGTGGGGGTATAGAGAAGAATCATTCCCGCTGGACTACTTAGCGGTCCGATTCAAGCGCCAAATTTCTGTAGGGTGGTTCGCTGAGCTGAAGGCCACCGACGCCCATGCGTTCAGACCCAGAGCAGTGGAGCTCACGGACTACATCTTGTAACATTATGCCCCTATCTTGGTTAAGGCTGGCATATACCATAGTGTGTATGCCTCGAGGTACCGCTACCCTATCTCCAAGGGTTTATGCTACAGTATGATTGAAGTATTCTATCCGGAATATAACACTTTCTATACTTCAAAGGGAGAGACCTCTTTAGACCTCTGGAGTCTTTCACAGCTGAGTGGCTTGCCGATTGACGGTGAACCGTATGAAGAGGTTTGCTGCCTAGATTGGCTAAAGGATCAGACAGACGGTGAGGGCCAGTATCTGGCGAGCTTCGCTTATCGCTACCTGATGAAGGCATATCATACACTTTGCCGCTCGTCGTACAATACTAGAGAAGTGTGAAAGCGTGGGGAGAAGAGGCATGTGCGAATGGGCACTTAGCTTCAATATTTCTAAGGCGGGGAGCGAAAGTATGATGACTTTCCCATTGTAGTGTCGACTGCTCTAAAATGGAAGAAGAGGGTCTAGAGGCAAGCTGCTTTCCCACCTGCTTTGAAAGAAGGGCAGCAAGGAGGCCCGAACCCTACTGGTGTTGATGCAGTCATGCACTGTGCTACATATCTGACCTATTGGATTTATTCCTTCGCTCTCCCACAAGGTGACGAGAACGTGATCAAAGCTGAGGCCATCTATCCAGCCTGCTTGATGGCTTGGGGCACGAAGCTCTCTCTCTACCCAATAGCATTATGTCTGATTTATAAAATGCTGGGAGACTTGCACCGGTTCCGTCTCCCCATGAATTTACAGATGGTGGGTCCGTTACATTTCTTTAATGCCTGGGTCTGCACATTGCTCCCAGAGGCTACTCCTCGTGGGTTACAACCATCATGGCTTGTTCCGAGGATGATAGAGTTTGCCAGTGCTGAACTGACACAAACAGTGGAGTAGCTCTTGGCCATCAGGGGAAAGGTGACCAAGGTTCCGATCGACGCACCTAGAGTTCTACACTTCCGGAGTATGGCAGCCCAATCCATCCCGCTTGTGAACAAGATGCGAGGATGTTGTCTCTTTGAGACAGAGGAGTATGTTCATTCCATTTTCGGTGCCAAATGTACGAGGCCAATTCTGGAGCCGGAGTTGGTTGATTGGGCGTTGGCTATTAGACCAAGCATCCTAGTCTTCCGAAAGAGTGGCATTTTATGGCTGGAGCCGTATTATCCATTCCGATTCAGTCAGAATTTCAGTTATGATCAGCATATTCCTCCCTCTTCCACACAGTTTGCACTGTCGAATAGGCATCGAGCTGGCCAGGTAGCAAATGATGAGGCTCGTGTTACTTTCACCGCTGGGAGGAGGTTTCATTCAGAGTCCCAGCTCCTGCTCGTTTCCCTCGCGTTACTCCAGAATATATCAAATGGTGGAACGCACGAACGAGATTTTATAGAAATTCTCACCGAGAGTTCTGGGCCATTGCAGAGCACAGATTCTTAGATTCTCAGCCAGAGCCGGCTTTAGACATTGATCCTCCCTATCTGAAGAAGCTAAAATCTTGGACCAATACAGAAGTAATGGCCTTTTTAGAGGCTCAGAAAGCTGTGAAGCGTCGCTCGCCTAGGGCTGAGCCGAAGCTACCTGAAATCAGCAAAGATGTCTTCATGAAGACACTTCAGGGGCTATGCCATGTAAGCAGTGAGCGGGTAGTCCTTCAGGAGCTCCCTTTGCTAGTGGAAGAGCACGTCCCTTCTGCAGTCGAATGGCGTCCTGAGACCGATAGTCTCTATCCTTACAGGACCTTCATTAGAGGGGAAGATCGGTGGGATGCACTCTATAGCAATACCCCCTAGTTGTTTGCATTGCTTCGTTCTCATGGGCTTTCAGTGGGCGGCCCAACCGAAGTCATTCTGGGGCAGCCTCTTCTTCAGATACAGCAAAGAAGCCGATTAAACACACAAGGACTCATATCTAGTGAACATGGGTTTCTTGGTTGTCCTTGGTATCTTTTCCCATGACATTTTTCTTTTGCGGTTTACCTATTTCTCCTCCTCTTAATTATGAAAGGTACATAGTACTCCACGACAAGTGAAAAGGGAACGTAATACATAGAGAGGCATGATGTGGCGACCCGGGATCCGAGTACCAGAAAGGAACCGGCGCAACTCGAACCTCGGCCCGCCGCCCACGAGCCCGAAGACTCAGAAGGGCTAAAGGATAGGTGTGGTGTGGCGACCCGGGATCCGAGTACCGGAAAGGAATTGGCACGACTCGAATCTCGGCCCGCCGCCCACGAGTCCGAAGACTCGGAAGGGCTAAAAGGATAGGTGTCGTGTACATAGAAATAGGGAACAAAGTAGGACAACAGATATAATATAATAGAAATAAACAATCTAACTACAACAGAGTCCAATCTAACAGAAAGTACACTCTAAAATAGTAAAACGTACCACACGCCAAGTGAACACTCGGCCCGGTAGACTAGCAACTAGGAACCTCCACGCCGCTCCCTCGAACCTTGAGGAAGAATCACCGCACCTGAAAATCAGGGGTGAGCCTCCTATCACTGGCTCAGTAAGGATCCCACGGAACCCCAACCGAGAAAATAACGGCGGAAAGGAAAGCTACGCTAGAAACGGAAGGAACGATAGCAACGGCAGGAACAGCAAACCAGTGGTCGATCAAAACTTGACACTATAGCTACTCCTATCGGCAATAGAAAAGCACGACCTGGCCTCCTGTCGGGGGACAACCAAGTCACGCACCCGACACCTCGATTCCATGATCGAGAGACTACCAAACATGAACCGTCCTAGCCACGCTACCAGGAAATGACATGACGCCTCGGTCGCATAGGCTTGCCCTCTCTGAAGGGTCCAAGCTGAAACCACACGATCCAGAAACGCAGTCACGACCTCGCTGTCGTGAACTCTATACCGTCTATGGAAAGCCCGCGGTGACGCTCACCGAAAACCCCAGACCTCGACTTCGAAAACGCTCCCGAAACAACATGCGAAATCCCGTCTCGCAGACGAAAATGGAAATCGAGACAAGACAACACGTCACATGACAGGAGCATCGCCCACTAGAAGAACGACCGGATGCGTCCCCTGACGTCTTACACCGTGTCACAAGTGTCTAGCTACAACGCCCCGGGCGTGAGACTCAAACACGCAACAAGTACCACAACAAGGACTAGCTGGGGTCACGCTCGTCAGCACGTGTCCTCTGCCCCCAACTACACGTGCACACACAAAGCATCTGCTCTAGGTCGGGTCCTCTAGCTGGTTTTCCCCCCCGTCAGACTCTGGTGGCAAAGGCAAGGGGCCCTACAGTAACCAGCCTAAAATTCGTCTCACTCGGATCACGCTCTCCACCACTCCCAAGTGGGTCCGCACACCCATGCATAGGAAAGCTACGACTAGTGGCAGTTCACTGACGTGAACAAAGAAAATCACGCATGCACCCATCACGAGTAACGTGAAATAACAAGTGACTCGAGGCCACCAAACTCTGGACAGTCCACTAGATCTATTAACCCAACGGTCCTTGAGTCACGAGACTCGGGGTCAAGACCGTTGAACGTGACGGCACAACATCGTCAATCTAGCCTAGTCCCTAGGTCTGAAACCACGATAACACGGAACCCACGGACACCTAAAAACACGGATACGAAACCTCCAGGGTGTCCGGGACAATCATGAGATCGAAAGTCGACCATTGGGTCACAATCGGGTCAACCGGAGGCCAACACAATGCTCACGGGAGCACGGAAGACTCAGAACCAGGAGATGGTCCACCCTGGACCGTTCAAAGGATAAGCAGTCAGGATCTGGCCGCTTAGGGCAATGAACAGTCTGGAGCAGACCTTCTAAGGGAAGATGAATGGTCGAAGACGGACCATTCATCTGGGGATGAACGGATTGCTCGCAGCCGCTCAAGGAGATGAATGGCTCAGGGTAGTCCGCTCAAGGGAATGGATCCGAAAACACTAACAGGGGATGGATGGTTAGGGCTGGGCCACCTAAGGCTATGAGCAGTTAGGGCCTAGCCGCTCATGCCCACCAACCTTCCGGTCAGAACGGTTTTGACCAAACCGCTAACTCGAACTGACATACTATAGTGTCAGTCAAAACGGTCTTGACCCGACCACTCATCACGACGGACACTCAACTGTTGACCAAGGGTCAACTAGGATGGGCGGTCAGGACGTGGCCACACATCCTAACAAAAAGACAGGCGGTTACAAGATGGCCGCCCAAGGGGGGATAGGCAGACCCTACTGGGCCGTACAACCCATGTGTGGTCTATCGTCCGACCACACAAGCCCCAAAACCAGCGAGGATGGACGGTCCAGAGCCAGCCGCCCATACCTTGGACGGGCCCTGGTTCGACCGTCCAACCGTCACGACGAGCAACCCCAGGGGTTCGTCCGATCGTGACCTTTCCACACCGGGTTCGTGCCGAGACGAAGGGGATACAACCACAATCACCCTGGCAATCACATGGCTAGCATTCTTGTATATTTTCTCTACTGATTTCTTCGTTCAGATCTAGCTTAATTGATCATTCTCAGAAGATCCTTGGTATATCAAAAGCTGGGTTCAGATTGACAAGACTAGTCTTGTCAGGATGATAACATCTTGCGTGAGTAGAATCTTCGGATTCAAAACTCTGCCAAGTACCAAAGAGCTATCGTGGTGATTGGTTTTTATAGATCTAATCTGTTTTGCTATTGATATGAACATCTTAGTTGCTATTTCATTACACTTGTTTTAAATTGACTAAGTTTTCTAAAAACTTGTAATCACCCAATTCACCCCCCTCTTGGGTGTCATTGATCGCGGGACTTCAGTAAGCAGTTGTTAGATGAGCTTGATCTTTCTCATCTTGTCTTGTGGCATCATTCTGAGTTGAACCTTCGAAGTGCTGTCTCGGTAAGGCCTCCATCCTGTGTCTGCTTGTGTGTGGACTGTGTTAGTTCTAAACCTGATCTACTCTTGTTTCGACGGTGGCCTAGCTTTGGACCCAGTTTGTGAATTGGGGGCCGTTGTGCACCATGTTCAGCGTGCCGTGTTTGGCAGCTATTGTATTGTGAAGGTTCAGTAATTATTTCGGGACGCGAGGATAAGCTGAGATTGGTGTCCTTTGCAGCTTGTGCTGAAGCTGGTGCTCTTCATGGTTTGCACTATGGCAACTTATGATCAGCTGTTAGCAGGATCGGTACTCTAGGGGTGGTACATTATAGTTTTTGTGAGTTACAATGGTGTCGAGTGGTGTACTGAGATGTGGATGCCCGCGTTGTCTGTTTTGCCTGTGTGCATTGTGTTGAGTGCGCAATGGAAGCATGTGGGCTCGTAACCCACTGGTCGAGGATCAAGGTTGGAAGATGCTGACCGATCGAGAGGATTGTTTCCTCGGTGTGAGTTCATCTTGGCTATGTATGCCTTGATATTGTTGGCTGCCGTGCCGTTGCTTGTGACATTATGGTTGTAGGCACTGGCAGTTTTGAGAATTGGGGAAATCTGTCAGCAGATATGCTGTGAGTACCCTTTTCTTTGTTTGCATATCTTGGAAGTTGTGCTCTTGGGACGTGATCGTGGTCCTAGAGATGCATTCCTGAGAGGTACTTGTGAGTCCTTGTTGTCAAGCTATGCGTGGCTAGTCCCTTTCAGCCGTGTGGTCAGCTGCAATTTTGCCTTGATGTGACCCAGCTTGCAGTTGTGTCCCGTGGTTCTATGTTGAGTTTGGAACCGAGGATTTTGCAGGTGTTGTTGAGGTTGTGTGTTAGTTTGTTACTTATGGTCAGCATGGGAGGAGTTCCCTGTGAGTCTGAGTTTGGCTTTGTGTGGACCGTGATCTTGCCGATTGGTTGTGCTGTACTCTTCTTCCATGGTAGAGTTAGCATGCAACTCGAATCAGATGTAATGTCTGAGTGAGGACTAACTTGATTGTGTTTGTGGTCTAGTGCTGTCGTTGACATTTTGCGTGCTAGTTTTGCTCGTTGTTATGGCACTGTTTGCACACGGCGGGAGGTGGGCCGCGGGTGCACGTGTGTGTGGTGACCGGACTGAGGGATGGGATGAGATGACGAGGGGAGATGCAGGAATCTAACGTTGTTCGGGCACTTCCTCTCGTGGCCATATCTTTCTCAAGGCGGCACTGTGCATCCGCCTTTCACCTAAAGTCGAGGGGAGACCGAGTGGCACGGGAGGTTTCCTAGTTTTTGGGGAAACATGGCTGGGGTGTGGGCGTGCCAGTCGATTTCTCGACAATCACCTATGGAACCCAAAGCTAACATGGGAAGCACCGCCAGAGCATGACACGTGGACTCGGGAGGTGGAAGACACATGGAGGGAAGGGTGGTTCCATCGGTGTGAGTGCGCAGGCCACTGTGGGGAGTCATGTACTAGACGTCTTTCCCCACCGATCACAAGTAGTCGGTGTTTATTTACATCAGATTGAATCTGAACACCTTCGTTCCATGCTGAAGAGAGAGCCGTATGTGTCTAAAGTCGTGGATGGAGAGCAGGGAGCACTTCACAGCTATGGGTTCATGTTAGGCCAGGCGGTGTTGGTTGAGATCGGAGGTGCTGGAGGTTCGCATCGAGCGGCGTGAGGGGAACCGGTGCCCAAACGTTGATGTGAGCACATTCGTTCAAGTGGCAATATAATTTTTGAGAGCCGCATGGGCTTTACAGGTGGGCCATGGTGGCCGAAGTACAACTGGTGCAAGCCGCAGGATAATTCTGACGTAATGATCGGCCCCCAGGTCAAGACATGACAAAGTAGATGTCCGCGTGTTTTACAGAGGGCCCTTCCGCTGGCGTAGACCATGCCTGATTTGCCAAGAAGGGGGGCTATAACTGGGTGACCGGAGTAAGCACGGACTGGCAACAAGGCGAGGGCCGGTCACGGCTCGAGTGGAGCGGTCAGACACGGCTTCAGAATTGTGAGAGGTATGGCGTCATGCGTGAGGGGGAATCTTGGCATGAGGGGACGATCACCCTTTGTTGGAAAGGGCGTGGAAACACGAACTGCAATATCAGATAATAGATCCAAAGGGGGGGTGAATGGATCCAATCGCCGGGTCCTCTAGCTGATTTTCCCCCCCACCGGACTCTGGTGGCAAAGGCAAGGGGCCCACGGAGACCAGCCTAAAAATCGTCTAACTTGGGTCAAGCTCTCCACCACTCCCGGGTGGGTCTGCACACGCGTGCGCAGGAAGCTACGACTAGTGGACAGGTCGCTGGAAGGCAGACTCTCCAGTCAACGAAAAATAACGTCTAAACCAGACGGAGTACAGGAGACTGCCCCTCGTACCAACACTGACTCACGATGATGTAAGCTGAAGACGCCACATCCTGGGACCCCCACGGTGGCCCACACCTGATCCCCAGATGATGCCTAGCATCAGTCAGACCATGAGTCAGCACGTGGATCGAGGTCTGCTCACCTGAGACTCGAATCGACACGGAAGAAATCATCGACTAGGCCTCAGACGATGAACAGTCCATCATTGGCCATTCAAGGGTGCACTGTTAAGTCTCGGCCATGCGTGGGACAAAGACGGTCCAACCTGGCTGTCCATCAATCCCAGCGGTAACCAGACTATAACGCGCCTGCCCAGGGGCATTATAGTGCTTAACGGATCGACACAGGTGCGTTAAGTCTCGAGTCACAAAAGGGAACATAACGCACACCTCTAGGGACGTTATGTACATAACGGACCAACCATAGTGCGTTATGTCACGGAGTGAAAACAGACTATACCTGTGATGCCTCGGATCCTTATTGGGTCTTATCGGATCCTATTTTCGGGTCCTGGATCTATTTTCTCGGAGTGTCTGACTCCGTTGTGTCTGAAATTACATTTCGGACATCTTTCGTGTTCGGATCGGCGTGATCTAGAGTTGTTTCGAAGGCTCGGAGGCGTTCCGCGACCTTTTCTGCGTATTTTTCTGATTTTCGCGTACGGGTTTCGACAAACCCTGCGGAACTCCGCTGCGAGTGAACCGGGTCGTTCACCCAGACGTGAGTGGTACCGTCACGATCGGTGCGTTCCGAGGATCATGAAAATATAATTTTTTATTTTTTGATATTTTTCTGAAAAATCAGATTTTCTTTCTATTTAAACCTCAACCCTCTCTCTCTCCTCTCGTTTCTCACCCTCCATTCTCTCTCTCGTTTCTCTCCCGTCTCTCGACCTCTCGGAGCGGGGCACACGACCGTGCGGAGCTGGCTAAGGCAGGGATGCGTTGGGGAGCTCGGAACGTGGGATGGAGCAATGGTTTGAGCGTGGCGTGGCGCGATCCCTCGGTGGATTCTGAGAATCAGCGCGGTTCGTGGTCCGGGAGATTTTCGGCGTGGTTTAGTCGCTTCGGCACGCGAGATCTTCGGTGGAGGTAGGGGGATGGTTCCCTAGCGCGCGTACTTTGTTTTACCGTAATTTTGCGCTTTACGGTGTAAGAACGAGTGAGTTCTGGCCCGTTGGAGTTTTTCGAGGTTCGTAGGCTTCACCGGAAAACGGCGACGGTTCTGCGATCGGTTGGAGTCAATGGACTCTTGGGAACGTCAGCGTTCCATTGATACCAGTTTCGCGTCGATTGGCGGTCCCATTTGATCGCGGGGAGCTCGGGAAGCCCGGTGACCCCTTTTGGGTGATTTCATTAGAATTGCCCGTTTCTCACGATTCGTGCATTGTTTTGACTCCGGTCGAAGTCCATGTGATTCCTAGGGCGATTGTGGTTGTATCCCCTATGTTTCGGTGCGAATGGGGCGTGGAAAGGCCACGATCGGACAAACCCTTGGGGTTGTTTGCCTGGTTTGTTTAGCGGTCGAACCAGGGCCCGTCCATGGTATGGGTGACTATCCTGGGACCATTCATCCCCTCTTGGTTTTGGGGCTTGTGCGGTCGCACGATAGACCGCATAAGGTGGTGCGGCCTTTTAGGGTCCGCCCATCCTCCCCTTGGGCGGTCGAGTTCCAGCCGTTCATCCTTCTTCGTGTGTTGAGCGGCCAGCTTCTAGCCATTCATCCCTATGAGTGGCCCGTGTTGCTCCGTTCATCTCGGTTGACTACTCGTCAACAATTTTTCGTCGGTCGCGTTAGGCGGTTTGGTCAAGACCATTTTGACCGACACTGTAGTAAGTCAGTTCCATTCGGCGGTCCGGTCAAGACCGCATTGACTAGGAACCGTTGGGTCGTGGGCCTGTGTGGCCTAGACCTGACCGCGCATCTCCTTGGGCGGTTTGGCCTTGACTGCACATCCTCCCTTGGGCGGGTAGTCCTTGGCCGCCCATCCTTTTAAGCGGTCTGCCCCTGACCACACATCCCCTTGTGTGGTTAGCCCAGAGCCGTTCATCCCCGTGTGTTGTCGGTTTACTTTAGTGGGTTGTCCCATGACCGTTTGAGTGTCGTGTTGGACTCCGGTCGACCCAGTTGTGACCCAGTGGTCAACTTTCGGTCTCGTGAGTGTCCCGGACACCCCAGAGGTTCCGTGGCCGTGTTTTGAGGTGTTCGTGGATTCCGTGTTATCGTGGTTTGTTCCTAGGGATTAGTCCAGATTGACGGCTCAGTCCTGTCGCGTTCAGCGGTCTTGACCCCGAGTCGTGTGACTCAAGGACCGTTGGGTTAATAGGTCTAGTGGGCTGTCTAGAGTTTGGTTTATAAAGCCTTACAATTGCGTACATACTTTCCCAAGGATATAAACACAAACTAAAAGGACATAAATGTAAAATAAATTATACATGCTCGGCGTCGATTCCCATCAGTTATCCCCCTCCATCACTGAACCTGTCAAGAGACACAACATTATACAATGTCCCAGTGTTATAACCAGAAAGCAACAAACGAAAAAGGGATGGAGTATCCCAAATAAGGTCGTACCTGGAGCCCCGAAGGGGGTCGGTGGCAACAGTACCAGCTGCTCTGACTTCAATGCCAGCACCTGGGTCACATTTGCCACGGCCTTCCGGATGTCCCTTAGAGTGTGGGCGCACTCAATCTGGGACAAGAACTCCACGGGCCCGGTGGACCCGGTCGCATGAGCAATGTGCCGCCCCCAGTCGTTGATCACTGAGTTGGCAAAGCTCCCGTGCGGGAGCTCCTGACCCAGCGAACCCTGGCTCTGAAAGCCACAATAGGCCAAAAATTGGGCCCACCAGGCCTTAGGCACCCTCGGCCGAGACCCCTTTCCACCTATCACCGTTGCTCTCACCGAAGTCTGCACTAGGGGCTTTAGTGCCCCACCACTGCTCTGACTCCCAGAAGTCGAACCCCGGCCACCCCGGGGCCACCACTCCATAACCCACTCAATCTCTCGATGGATCCAAGCAATGCGGGTCCTCAGGTACCCATCGTCCAGCACAGTAGGAGGCAAATCCTCCCTCAGCAAGTGGCTCTCCTCTGCCTTCCAGATCATGGAGGCCTTCTGACGATACAGGTGGCTATGCTCGAACCACCACCTGGGGTAGTGAACGTCGAACCTCCCTCGACGTCCCTGGCCTGACATCGGGAACTGCTCCAGCTCCCGACGACTGTAGAAGTCCCACTATGCTACCGCAAGCAAGTGGGTGTCTTTGCCCCTGTACTACCTGCCTGTCAAAGAGAACTCCCGATTTGGCGGGATCCCCTGGTCATACCCAAAGTTCCTCACGAACTGAAGTGGGTAGTACGGCTCCAAGGAACTCGTCGCTGACCGGTGCAACGTCAGCACCGCCGACCGGGTACTCAGTATCCACTCCGTCCATGGCCCAACATCTGCCACCTCCTGACTAGGATGGGTGATAGTCGCCCCTCCACCTGAAGCCCTCAAGAAGAGGCTGGAGTCCCTCATGGTGCTATCGAAAGGTAGCCCCTCCTCAGCCCTGGCGGGCAAGTAACAAAGGGCTCGCCTGGCCCCCCCCTCAGTTGCATCTCTTCATCCCCATCAGGCTACCCGGGGAAGATAAGCAAGAGCGATGCCATCGGGTTCCTCACTGTCCCCCATGTCACCAAGACTAGAAATAACAACCCGACCCATACACTGAGGTAGTGGGTCGACAGGACTATGCTCCTCTCTCTCGGTGCTGGGTGTGCCACCAGAACTCCCAACCCCTGGTAGATGTTGGCCAGTGCAGCAGGAGCTAAAGCCAACTGTCTCCCATCAGCTAACAGATAGGCTGGCCATAGTAGCTCGGCCCTCAGTAGACCATCCTCCCCGTGCGGAACCATGAACGTCGCCAACCAGTAAGCCAAATAGGCGGTAAGGTGTGTCACGTCTGGTAGACCGTGAGGGTTCCACCCCTCTCGTGGAGCATAAATGTACCAACTATAGGTCCTGAAGCACAGCTCCACCTCTGTGTACTCCTCCCAAGGAGTCTGGTCCCTGGCGAACTCCTGGTAGAAGCAGAAAGGCCCGTTGTAGAAACGATAGACCTATACATTCAGTGGCACTCTCGGAGTCTGTGCCACTCTCTCTCTCCCAGCCAAAGCCAAGCCCCTCTAGGTCTTCAGGAGGTACCGATAGCTGAAAGGTACCCGGTACCTCCCCTATCCATCACTATGACTGCGGTGGAGGTCATCCAGCACTACCTCCTCGTATCCATCACCGCTGATCGACAGCCCAAAAATCCTAAACAGAGACCACAAGTGATGCGGGATGGACACGCAGACTCGACTCCAAGTTGGATGCAATCCTTGGACTCTAGACAAGCTCGATGTTCATCCCTAACGAGAGAAGCACATGATCATGCGTGGTTGAGAAACTGGCAAGAGCTAGGGTGTTCAACTCACTATCGTGCCAGGATCGGGTCACGGGATGGTTTCTCTCTATCGCTCGCAATGGTGATCAAATTTGCATAAGCTAATTAATCCTATCACATGCTCTCTAGAAGCGGCATATAAAAATATATGAGATAAATAAATACCTACGAGGAGGGTGGCAAGTTTACCTCCATGCTCCTAGCGTGGGGAAGACGACCCCAGCCAATCATGGAAACTGCCGGTAAAAATAATTACTCAATAATTACGGCTGTGATTTAACCACCCACTCCACGCAAGGAGGTAAAGGGCTATAAGTGGGCCCGGGAGGACCGTTCTTGGGTTGACAGGCAGCAATATGGAGGGCTCTCGGGGTGAACTCGGCCTGCTGGTCTGACTCGGTACTACGGTCACTCGGTTCTGACTCACTGGATAGCAAGCCGCGGCCTCCAAAGGAACGTCATCTTCCTGAGATCTTCTGAAGGCACTACTTGGCTGGGACGACTCAGTAGGGGTCATGCGGAACCCCAACCGAGAAAATCACGGCAGAAAGGAAAGCTACGCTAGCTAAGCTACTAAAGTAGGAACAACAAACCAGTGGCCGGTCAAAGCTCGGCACTACAGCTACTCCTACTAGCAACCAAAGGGAAGACCCGATCTCTCGATCAGGAACCGGACCATTCTAACACCAAACATACTGAGGAAACACTCATGGTAACTCTACCGCAGACGTCTGCCCACACAGGCACGACCAACTGGGACCACACGGTCCCGCGCGGGCACGACAAGGTCTCGGTAACCCTACCAAGCACCTCTAGCCACCACCTTGGGAAAAACACACTGGAATGGTCCAGAAGCCACGTCTCGCAGATGGGAAATAGAGCTCAAAACACTGGAGAGCCACATCTCGCGTGAAACAACTGGAACTCACCAGTCAACCCGACCCAAAACCTGAAGGTCGAAGTCACTAGAACCGACAGTCTGTCACTCCCTGTCTAGAACATGAGTACCTCCCACTAGAAGAACGACCAGATGCGTCCACTGATGTCTTATACCATGTCACAACTGTCTAGCTACCACGCCCTGAGCGCGAGACTCAGACACACTCAAGTAACCATAAAATGAGTGACTAGCTGGGGTCCTGTCCATCGACGCGTGTCCAACTGCCCCCAACCCTGTGTGCACACACAGACCATGTGTCCTAGGTCTAGCCTCTAACTGGTTTTTCCCTCAGTCGAATTCTGGCCGACGACGTGGGACCTGACAAAAACCAGTCTAAAATTCATCCTCAAGGTAGCCGTCCCACCACTCCCAGGTGGATACCAGTACATGCGTACTAGCGGGGTATGATTAGTGGAGTGTCACTGAAGGAGTAGACTCTCAAGCCACGGAAAATAACATCCGAACCTGATGAAGTATGGGGACCGTCCCACGTACCAGCACCGTCGCACGGTGACCACAGTCGGAGAAGAAAATGGGACTGCGAACCACCCAGTGTAGTCCAGAGCCTGGCGGACAAACCCTGGTGCGCCACAGGCAGACCAACACTAGTGCGCCACAATCACCTGACGGTCTAACCTAGGCACATCAAGCACTCGGTGTGAAAACCATTGTAACCTGCCTACCCGGGTGCGTCACAACGCCTGACGGACCTAACCAGATGCGTCAGAACACGAGAGGAAATAAACTATAATGCACACCACTAGGGGCGTCACAGTCCCTAATGGACCACCGCTGGTGCGTTAGGCCACGGAACGAAGCTATCTGTGACGCACTCCCCTCGGGGTGTCACAGTCCCTAACAGACCACTACTGGTGCGTTAGGTGGAAAGGAGGCCTCAGCCCTGATGCTCCTTCAGAAACACAGTGTCTCAGTCAGGCATAACACAGAAGCCTAGAACATGAGAAGTCACTGAGACTCTCAAACCCACAGGCACGTTAGACGAGGTAGCACGGTCCTCCTGACACCCTCAGAACACAGACACAGAACCCACGGGTGTCTGGGGCATTCACGAGACCGCAAGTTGGCCACTGGTCACAACTGGGTCGACTAGGGAATCACACATCACGGAACGAACACACTGAACACAAAAACTCACCTCGACGTAACACAGTGCCTGGTGGTCTAACATTGGGCCATCACAGTCTGTAACAGTCCAAACCTCGACCGCCACGACAACTCTGACGGTCCAATACAGGGTCGTCAGAAGAACAGGGCACCCTGGCTCTGACGCACCCAGCTTGGGCCATCACAGCCCTAATGCACCTGTCCAAGGGCGTTAGAGAAATAGGCCATGTCAATTATGACGCACCTATCACAGGGCGTCACATAGCTCTAACGCGCCCTCCTCAGGGCGTTAGACGATGGGCAGCGTTAACCCTGACGCTCGCAGCAAGGGGCGTCACCGTGCTGTAATGCCCCTACCCTGGTGCGTTACAATGCACAAGCCACCAATGGTCAAAAACCAACGGTCGAATCACTATGACTGACCAACCCAGGGGTGTCATAGTCACGTGGCGGTCTAGCGTGGGACCGTCAGGCCCACGAATGCCAAAGCCCAAAATGCACCTGCCCAGGTGTGTTACACAATGTGGCGGCCACTGGAACGACCGCCACAACGTCCCAGTGGCAAAACGGTGAACTCAACACAAAAATTTCGTTCTATGCCCCGATCATCCATGGATGATGGGGAAAACAACGGGAAGCTCCCCTATGGCCCCTAGCATGCATCTAGACCCTTGAATCGGTCTGAAACGCGGTAGAATGGGAGATCGGCTCACAGCCCCAAAATCATGATTTTCCCCCAAGTCGCCCAAATAAACCCGCTCGGCTCACTGTAGCCTACCAAATCGCGGGAAAGGAAGCGCACGAGCTGGGGATCCATCTCCCTACCTCCACCAAAGAAACGACGCGCCGTGGATGCCGATCCACGAAGAAATGACCGCGAAACCCTCACCGGCTCATGAGCGTGCCCCCGAGCTTTGTCGCGCCTCCACCGCCTCGATCCTCGCCCGTCCTCGCCCGCATCCTCGCCCGCACCGCCTCCACCTCACCCCCGCCTCGCTCCGTCGTCCGCTGGAGAGGGAATGACTCGATGGCTTATAAAGCCTTACAATTACGTACATACTTTCCCAAGGATATAAACACAAACTAAAAAGATTTAAATGTAAAATAAACTATACATGCTCGGCGTCGATTCCCATCATGGGGTGCATGCCTTAGTCTGGATGGCGCGCGAACTCATGCTCTGGTGCATAGTTAACTTCATATGCTTGCCATTGAGAGGTGGGAAGGGTTTGTGACCATTGTGATCGACGACTATGTACACCCCACCCTCATAAACGTTATGGATGATGCATGGACCTCGCCAATTCGGCTGTAGTTTTCCACTGGAGTGTCCCGCCAACACTTCATTTTCCTTGATCATGACGAGGTCGCCTTGCTTGAAGGCTCATTGCTTGATGAGCTTGTCGTAAGCTCGTGCCATGTGGGCTTGGTATACCTGCAGGTGTTGGTAGGCTTCGATCGATTTGCCCTCTAGATCGGCAAGCTCTTCTAGCCTTCTCTGGTATTCATCTTCATCCGGGTGAGCTAGGCTGGTGTGAGCTGCCACGTGGTAAGAGGCTAACTGGATCTCGATGGGGATGATGACTTCTGCCCCATAAACGAGGGAGAATGGCGAGCATTCCGTAGGGGTTTTGTAGATCATCCGATAGGCGTATAGCGCCTCGAAGACCTTCTCACCCCAGTCACGTTTCCGATGGCTAACAATTTTAGCCAAGAGCTTGCAGAGGGTCTTGTTGAAAGCTTCAGCCAAGTCGTTGGCCTGGGGGTTATAGGCCGAAGAGATTCTCTTGTCGATGTGGAGTTTGGCCGCTAGTTGATAAATGGCCTTGTTCTTGAATGGCGTTCCATTGTGAGATACTATGCGACTGGGTGAACCGAATCGGTAGATGATGTTGTGCTAGATAAATCTGGCTACCACTTCGCCAGTGACCTCCCATAGGGGAAGGAGGCCGAATGAGAGAAGTAGTCGGTGGCAGCCAAGATGTACTTATGGCCCTTTGAAGATGGCGGGAAAGGCCTCGCAATGTCCATGCCCCACTCGACGAACGGCCAGGTGGGGGCTGTAGGACGGAGCGGGTTAGAAGGTCTTCTAGGTACTGGGCCAAAGGCTTGGCATTGATGGCATGTGCAGGCCTACTGGACGCCGTCCGCGTACATGGTGGGCCAGTAGAAGCCTTTGAGCTTGATGTTGTGCTTCATTCGAGCTCCAGCCTGGTGCGCACCACACAATCTGGATTGGACCTCGTGCATGATAGCTCGAGCCTCGGCTAGGGAGATGGACCGTAGGAGAATCGACTTGTCCTTCTCGTTGACGAGTCGGTATAGGGAGTCACCGATCAACTCATACGATGCTGCCTGGTGAAATAGCTGGACTCTTTGAGCTTGGTCAGGAGGAAGCCACCCCTTCTTGAATTTGATAATGAGCTCACGACAATCTTCCTCTTCTAGAGGAGTGTTCGAGTTGGGGTCTTGGACCTCGTAGACAGTGAGACCGGAGTTGCCTTCGAGTGAGCTCGACATCAATCTTTTGTGCTTGACGGTGATGTCGACCTCACCCTCAAGCGGGAGTTTAAAGGCCGCAGCCAATTTTGCCAGGGCATCTGCCTGGGCATTGCTACTTCTGGGAACATGATCTATTTCGAAGAAATAGAACTTCTGGGTTAGCCTAGTGACGGCGACGTGGTATGGAACCAACTCTGACTTCTGCACGTCATAAATGCCGAGGACTTGTCGGACTATTAGCTGAGAGTCCCCATAAGTTTTGAGGCATTTGATGCCCATGTTGAGAGCCATCTGAAGCCCAATGACTAGAGCTTCATACTCAATCTCATTGTAGGTCAGAGCTTTCATGTGGGCACAGGAGTTGTACAAAACCCCACCTTGAGGAGTCAGGAAGACAATGCCGGCACTAGCTGTGACGCCTGAGCTTTGATTACTCTGGGTAGTGCCTTGGGAAGTACCATCGAAGTACAACTTCCAGCAAGGTAGATTGACTGTGAGGGTGTCTTGCTGCCAGTAATGCAAGACATCTCCACTCTATTCGACCGGTTGTTGTGGTTGAAGAGCAAGAGACTCCTTGTTCGGGAGTTCCGTGCTGAGAGGTGAATCATCTGGTACTGGCTGGGCTGCCAAGAATTTAGCCATGTCTTGCCCCTTGATTGCTTTTCTAGGGACATAGGTGATATCATACTCCATTAGCAGGAGAGCCCATTTCCCCAGTCGACTTGAGAGGACTGGCTGTCTAAGGAGATACTTGAAGGGGTCGTGCTTGGATATGAGCTCGACCCGATGGGACAGAAGGTAATGTCGCAACTTCTTGACGGCGAATACCAATGCCAAGTAGACCTTCTCCATGGGGGAGTTGCAGTATTCGGCACCGATCAGTCTCCGGCTGAGGTAGTAGAACGGCTGCTCTTTACCTTCCTCAATGTCTTGCCCCAATAGGGCCCCTAGTGAGGCATCCTGATGGAGGCATCACCACCACCTCCCTCTGGCTCGGGTCGTCCACACACCCGATATTGGATTGAGCTCGAGCTTCATATCACTTGGGTCCCTTTATCTATTTTGAGTATTTTAGTTGAGTCATTTTGATGTGACCAAGGGCGACATCATGAACTACTCGTTCCTAAGCATCTTGGAGGATTTGGACAGCGTTGGCAGATATGCATGGGGAGCTGCTTTGCTGGCGCACTTGATAGCTGACCTGTCCACCGGGACAGGATGTGAGACGACCGTCAGCGGCTTCTCACCATTTCTTCAGGTATGCATATTCTTCTAAATGATTATAAAATGCCTTGACTTAATGCATGTGACTAATGCAAACTAAAAATATAGATTTGGAGTCATCTATACATGCCTATGAGGAGAGACATGCGACCGGGGAATGAGGGCGCATTCCCCTTGGCGAGGAGGTGGCTACCCTACGTGAGCGGGGCACCACATGCTTTCGAGCTGCATGTACTCCGGAGGGTGTTCAGGGACTTCCCTCCTTCACTAGTACGCTTCTATGACCTAAATGAAATGAATGTATACTTATGATGTGATGTATATGTGACTAACTATCCTTGATGATGATATGATGTGAATGCAGGTGGTCTGGAGACTATACCAGGGTATGACCGAGAAGGGTCAACCCTAGGTGACCGTGGGCCGACCTCTATTCGGGCGTGAGATTTGGCTCCACTACCTGAACGAGATCGAGCCCCTGCACCTCCAGCTAGTGGTGAGGACCCTCGGCCTCCACCAGGAGTGGATCGAGGTAGTCGAGCCACGCGGGATTGGGAGGAAGACCCGTGGCCGGACGAAGGCCACGGACTGGAGGATCCAGTTCACGGAGTAGTACGTGGACTGGTAGTGAGGCGGCACCAGGGTGACTTCCCAGGCGACCGATAGTTCCGAGTACCTTCGTCGTTACTGGGAGGTCTACGATAGCAGGCCCCAGATGAGGGTCTTGGGGGTGAGTAACTGAAAATGCATTTCTTTTCCTATATGATGGATGTTTATTTATGCAACTAATCATGTGATGAATGTAGGATGCGTGGGACCTAGTGGCGATGGATGCACAGGTCCACCTACGCAGCTTAGAGGCCCAGTTGGCGGCCACACGAGCTGATCTGGAGACCCTGGTGAGTGGTTAAATTAAATGCATGTAAATTCTTGATTTATTGATGATTAGCCACTGACGATCTTTCTTTCCTGATGCAGTGTGCCCAGCAGGGAGCAGTGGCGAGGGGGACCGGCGGTGCCTCGAGCTTGAGGGGACTGAGCACCGGGACCGGGGAATTGGAGGAGCAGCTCGCAGGAGCAGTTGCTTGGGCAGAGGAGGCGGAGCGCGAGCTTGCCGCACCGGTAAACCTCTAAACTAAAATTCCATTGCATGTTTATATAAGAAAAACTCATTCCTTTCTTTTCCTTTCAACAGGCAGAGGAGTTACAAGCGTCATTTGCCTGTATAGCGAGGGAGCGCCATGACCGCCAGGCACTGGTATTTTGTTTTGAATAATATTCGTGTATTCTTCATTTCTCAAAGATTAATAATGATGATGTAATGTGATGCAGGCAGCGGAGCTGACCGAGGCGAGGAGACAGCTATCGGTAGCGCGCTCCGATGTTACCTCCCGCGGCAAGCGGATTGCTGAGCTGGAGCAGGCGCTAGGCCAGCAGGAGACAGAGCGCGACCATGCAGCGCGGGTGAGTCAACATCATTAATTTTAATTATGTATATGTTGAAATGAAACCTGAAACTGATAGTTGACTTAATTAAATATAGGTGGCGGAGCTACAGGACGTGAGCACTCGGGCTGCCTTAGCTGGGGCCGAGCTCGCCATCCGTGACCAGCGGGTCGCGGAGCTGGAGGCAGAGGTGGCACGCCTGACGGCGGTGGCGGGACAGAGGGAGGAGCTGCCCCGGGACATTCAGGACCTCCGCATCCACCTCGAGATAGAGCACAGAGAGCACGCCAGGGAGCGCGAGGAGCTAGACCGGGAGAGAGCCGAGCTCACCACTATCAGGGCTCACCTGGCCGTAGTCTAGGAGAGGCTACGGGCGATAGAGGAGCGGCTACAGTGCGGGCGTGAGCGAGCGCAAGCGGTGGGGCACTCTAGCGCCTTTTCCAGCACTACTTACATGATAGGCTCCTCTTCACACCAGCGAGTAGAGGAGGAGGTACTGAGCTTAGCTCCGAGCGCAGCACGGGGGTCGATGCCCCCACCACGAGCTCGCCGTCGGGGTGGTAGGGGAGTAGAGAAAGAGAGACAGAGAGAGGAGGGTGGAGGCGAGAGTTAGAGAGAGACCTTGTACCCCTCCACCCTCACACCTTGTACTCATTTCTCAGATATATATATATGACATTTTTGTTACCGGAGTTTGTTGAGTGTTGTGATTTGAGTACTTGTGGTTTGAGTACTTGTGTCCTTCCTGTGTCCTTCTCCCCTTTGTTTTCCTGCTTTGATACCTGCTATTCACACTTGAGATAAACAGATTAGTCCATCTGTTCGGCTTGGCCCCTTGCCCGATAAGCAAGGGGTTTGTCATTCTTTTTTGACCTTCATGATGGGTCAAGGGGCCAAGCCCTTAATTAATAAAGGTAAAACGACATAAAGTAAAAGATGCAATCATGCAGGCAGGCAAAGATGCAAATTGAAAGTAAATAGCATGCCCACACAAATGCGACTCTGATTAAATGACGAAGGATGGATAGATATATAGAGACCCTTATTCGCACACACATAGAGAAACGCTTAGACCCACAGAAAAGGAGAGAGATACCAGAGAGAGTTGACCACCAAGCATGGTCTGAACATGGTGAGCACTCTCTGTGCACTTGCCAGGCACATTAGGCTCATTACCTCCAGCTACTTGGCATGACTACTCAACTCTCATGCTCTCTTGTCTACTTTATTTCTGGCTACTCTTCACCTCGCCATGATCCTTACTTAAGCATCAAAGGGTTGTCCTCTGGGGTAACGTGAGGACTCCTTCTGATGTCTTCTTCCTAGTGTTTATAGGCTTCCACGAGTGGCTAGACATTTTTTCCCAATCAAACAAATCTTAAAAGTGTGATACGAGATTCGAGAGATCATTTTCCACCTCTACATTTAGCGTCATTTGTGGGAAAGATACAAAAGCCATAGCACCATGTGGAAGCTACCGCAGCACCAGCAACTGTGGCCGAAGATCCCACTAGGCCCCAAGTTCTCAACAGGAATCCCAAGAGGCATCCTTATCCACGCGGCTGCAGCGTGCCGTTGCCGCGGATGAACTAGCAGAGGTGCGCAGCCAACTCCAGGCCCTGACAAATCTCTACCAAGGCTCCTCAACCAGTCGATGGGGCAGAACCGTGCCCCAACTAAGCCACCCCAGAATGGAGGGGCTCTGACTGTAGCAGAGTCTTGTCAGATACTAGAGGCCTCCCACTCTTCAGCTACTCAAGACCAGCATCTGTGTAGCTCACCTGCACCAAGGCCTCGCCACCTACTCCACTCCAACCAGGAGATGGCTCAGCGGATATGACACTATGAAGAAGTAGAACATGAGCTAGAAGGAAAAGTCTGGTACCTGGATGACGTCCTACACGTCGTGAGGACTTGGGTGCTGATCGACGACGATGTCAACTTTCACGCCCCATTCTCCAAGGATATCATGGAGACCCCCATTCCTATAAAGTTCTAACTACCATCATTTACCCCCTACGATAGCACCACCGACTCGGCCGACCACATGTATAGCTTCAAGTCAAACCTGGTGTTCCACTGGACCTCGGATGCCATGAAATGTTTGGAGTTCGTCACCACCCTCTGGGACAATGCCTAGACTTGGTTCGAGTCTCTACTAGCTGAGACCATTACCTCCTTCCAACAGCTGAAGAAGATGTTCAAGGAGAAGTTCATGGGCTGCCAAAAGGAAGCCAAGTCGGCGGTAAGCCTACTTGCCATCAGGCAGGGGTGCGAAGAGAACCTTTGGGACTATGTGTCCTGCTTTCGGGCAGAATCTTTCTGCATCCCTCGCCTAGACATCAGAATCACCACCACTACCCTAACACAAACGACTCGAGACTCCATCCTCCGATGCTCGCTCGGGGTAGAAGCTCCGACGACCTTGATGGACCTCCTCACCCTGGCTTAGAAGCACGCCAATTGTAAGAGAACACTGCGGCACTAGGCCACATGGCTGGGGCTAGTCAACCCAACTAGAAAAGACCCACCGACTCCCCGCGAGGGGGGGGCAGAGCAAACGAGAGTGGCATGATTGAGAATGCCGCGATCGCCCCAAGACTAGAGAGAAGGGCCAGTATTGACATTACACGCCCCTGACGGCTCCGCCCGAGCAGATTCTCATGGAGATCAGGGAGGAGCCCTACCTCTGATGGCCTCCAAAGATGAAGTCCAAGCCAAGGACTAGGAGCAAGAGGAGGTACTGTCGCTTCTACTGTGACCACGGTGGACACAGCTGACTGCATCTAGCTCAAGGATGCGATCGAGGACCTCATTCGATGAGGGATCCTCGACAAGTTCGTTGCCAAGGCTACAGAAAAGCAACAACAAGAGTGGACCCCTCCATCCATTGACAACCGACCCAATGGAAAAGAGATCATGATGATCTCTAGAGGATTAGCATCGGACAGAGATAGCTCTAGGAGACGTCGTAGGTATGCATCAAGAGTGAACTCTGTGGATCAAGGCAACAAGAGCCACCGTGACACCACTTCTCGAGATCGTCTCAAGGATCCGATCATCTTTTTAGATGACAACCTTGAGTGCGTGACCACTCCCCACTCCAATGCTTTTGTGGTCTCAACGGCCATTAACTAATGTACTGTACGACGAATCCTCATTGATAATGGAAGTGGTCCCGATATAATTTCTTACTACTACCTTGTGCTCATGGGTGTGAATCTATCACAAATAACACCGTTGCATACACCCCTATATGGCTTCTTTGGCACAACCATCCTCCCTGAGGGATGTATCTCTTTACTAATCACGTTTGGGGTTGCCCCCAGAGACGTGACGTTCCTGGCAGACTTCACGATCGTGCGTGAGATAACCGAGTACAATGCCATAATAGGTAGGGGCATCCTCGGCACCCTGAGGGGAGTCCCCTCATCCTACCATCAGAAGCTAAAGTTCTCAACCCCTCGCAGAGTAGGTGAGGTCCAAGGAGACCAGGGGGAGTCACGGAGGTGCTACCTGATCTCCACCAAGGAAAGGCGAGCCGAAGTGGCTCCCCTTGAGAAGAAGACGAGGATAGAGGATATGTGTCTTCATATTTTTGGAACATGCATTTTTACATATTCCTTTGACAACTGCAGGTGGGGCTGCTAGGGTAGCAGGCGCAGAGCCATTGGAGGGTCCCCCCGATACTGAGATTGGAAGGAATTCTACCACTGCAAAGAGGCCCCGTGCTGAGGGTCCTGGGGAGGTAGACGTGAGGTCTCTGTCTCATCCTCGACTTGAGGAGGAATCCCCCGGTCCTGAGGCTGTATCCAGTAAGTAATATACCCAGATACTTGCCATCTTTGAGCATATATGCACTGTTATAAACATATTTTTGCTTTGCTGAATGCAGCTCCCCCGGAAGCCAGGGCTGATGCGGGCTTCTCTCCTCCTCTAGCAGGAGAGGACATGCCTATGGACGAGTCTGCACCGAATGTTCACTTCACCTTTGAAGAGTTGATCTCTACCACAGATGATTATACACCGGTGATAGCTAACTCCCCCTCGCCACTTGCAGCGGGGATCATAGGTGGTCGGGCTCCAGGTAACATACTCAGCCTTGTCTCTCCATTGATACATGAAGAACTGAAAACCACTAATTCTTTAGTGTTTTTTCTCGACTGAGCAGGAGCTCCTGATGTTATTCCTCCTGGACCGACAACGGGAGGTGATATTGGCTCTTCTTCCGCGGTCGGATCCACCTCTGGGAGTGAGTCCACTTCTGGGAGTGGTAGTTCTACGGCCTCAGATCCTCCCTCTGAAGGGAGTTCGAGCTCTGCTTTGAGTGCCAGGGCCTCGAGTTCTTCTCCAGGCGAGAGTGACTCTCTGGAAGAGGGAGAGTTACAAGATGCTGGTGGTGAGTGTAGCATCATTTTGTCTTCCTCAGTTGAGCCTTTCTTATAAAGATTTGCTTGGCTCATATAATTCTTTGTCAAACAGGAGCTGACTTGGCGGGCTTGATGGAGGAGTTCTCACGACTTATGAAGTCTAGCTCATTTGTGGATCTTCTGACTAGTGATGGTGCCTTGACAGGTGCAAAGGCCATGGGGGCGACGGGTGTTGACACCGCGGCGCCGAGAGATCCTCCACCAGGGACTTCCTCTGATATTGATATTGGCGAGGACAGCATAGCTGGTCTTTCAGGTAAGGAATCTTGGAGGCTTAATAATAGACCTCTTTGTTACTTTGCAACTGTCTTTGCCAAGCTGACTAATGCATCTGCTATGTGAACAGTGTCAGGCCAGGCTGTTGAGGATGGTACATCCCACCCTGATGGGGTAGCCCCGATAGGGGAGGTCTCCCAGGGCACACCGAAGGGCCTGCGTAGTTCGGGGCAAAGTTCCTCGCCAGTGGACACCCATGCTGCAGGTATTCCTTGCATCTGCCAATGAATAACCCCAGTGGTGTCTATATTTTGTTTATGGCACTGACCCTTTTCTCATATCTGCCATGCAGCTTCTCTTTCTGCGGAGCCGATGGCTGAGGCCTCCATGCAAGAGGAACTTCAGGAGGCAAGGCCAATTTCTGAGGGTGAGCAATCTTGCTCCCAAAAGGCCCCTGATACAGAGTCTGCCCTTCCTAGCGTAGCTGGAGAAGGGGATGCTATTGAGATAGGTACATAGCTGCTCTCTGGAATTTGACATTGTCTGTGTGCCCCTTCTCATGTGGGCACTTACATGTTGTTGCTTGAACTGTAGAGAACCGGGCCACCAATGCCCTACCTAGTGAACCAGCATCAGCTTCTATCAGTGGTTCCTCCCCAACTATTGAGGAGAGGCATGTTCCCGCGGCAACCTCAGGTATACCATCATATTGTGCCCTTGATGGTTATTCGTGCATGTTCCTTTGTTTTTGACTGCGAACAAGCACTTATTCCATTTTTCTTGGTTGCAGCTCACGTTGGGGAAGCTCCAGAAGTGCCTGCAGACTTCCCCGCCCTCGGGGTCGAGTGGCCTGACGCCCCTACACTTGTGGTGGCATTGAATGCCACCATGGTTGACCAGCTTCTGCAGAGTCTTGATCAGTTGGTCCAAGTTGACCCGTTGCCCGTCGTGGAGGGTTTGAGGGGTAACCTGAAGGTATTCACTAGGAGCTACCACGCGTTAGGCCTTCCCCGAGATGCATGTGCGACGAGGCTGGCCACGCTATGGGGCGAGTTCGCTCGGCTTCACCTCGCCCAGGAGCGGAGGCTGAGGACCCAGCTATAGATCCAGGAGCGGAAGGAGCAGCTATGCGGACTTCGGAGAGCCCATGCTGAGGTGAACGCCCTGGTTGAGAGCGTTGAGGAGCGTAGCAGGAGGGCCTCTCTTAGGGTGAAGGAGCTGTAGAGAGAGCTTCAGGCGGTTGATGTCGAGCATCGTAGTGCCTAGGTTGAGGTAGAGACGTGTCGCGGCCGACTTGACTAGCTTTGCGAGGAGATTCTTCGATGCGAGACTCTCCTTGCCGAGTTGAGGAGGAGCGGTCCTAAAGCTTGATGATCTTTGACTCCTTGTATATAGGGCCCTCGCGCCCCATTTTTGTTTGAGTTATCCCCGAGGGCTTGTCTCGTGCTCTATGGATAGCATTGATGAATAAAGGACAGAATTCAGCAGCTTTACTTCTCTCCTTCTTCTCATGCCGACCCGAAAGATTTGAAATAAATCAGCGAATATACACCAGTCGGCCTTGCAAGGACCGCAGCTCTGATAGATTTCTCGGCAGAGGAAGTTCCTGAATAGCTTTAATTTTGGATGGGTCAATCTCGATGCCCCTGTGCCAGATAATGAATCCAAGAAATTTCCCACTGGATATGCCGAAGGTGCATTTCATGGGGTTCATTTTTAGCTCATATTGACGTAGCCTTTGAAATACCACCATCAAATCTTACAGATGGCCTTCTTTTCTCTTGATCTTCACCACGAGGTCATCGATATAGCACTCCACCTTCTTGTAGAGTAAGTCATCGAATATCTTCGTCATAGCTCTTTGATATGTAGCACCGGCATTCTTGATGCCAAACGACATTCTTTTATAGTGAAATATTCCTTTTGGGGTGTGGAATGCAGTGTGGATTGTGTCTTGCCCGGCAATCCAAATTTGATTATACCCGGACGACCCGTCCATAAATGAGAGAGCTTCATGGCCTGTGGTGGCATCAATCATTACCTCGGTAATTGGCATAGGAAAATCATCTTTCAGACATGCTTTGTTGAGGTCCTGAAAGTCGACACATATTCATATCTGCCCATTTTTATTCTTTACGGGCACTATATTTGCCAACCATGTTGTATTGATTTTCTTTAACAAATCCTACATCAATGAGCTTGTCGACTTCCTTATTAATTTGATTAATCAGCTCAGGGTGCATCTGTCTAGGAGGCTGCTTTACTGGTTCCGCCTTTGGGTCGATTGCTAACAGATGTTGTGCTACAGTGGAGCTTAAACCTGGCATCTCATCGTATGTCCAGGCGATGCAATCCTTGTACTCCTTTAAGAACTATACATACTGTTCTTGTGCTTTCGGTGTCAACAGGGCACTGAGAAAGGTCAGTCTTGGGTCCTCTTCAGTTCCCAGATTCACCTCTATCAGTTCATCAATGGTGGCTTGACCGCCATCTTCGACTTCAGGTGGAGCTTCTTGCAAGTCGACGAAGCCCTCATTGGTGTGATTTTTTTCAACCTCAAAGACTTCCAGCTCTTCAGGTGAAGTATGACTTAATAGTGAGCCTTTGAAGTTAGTCATAGCTTGTTGATTTTCTTCAAATTGGCTTCTTGAGACCATAGGGATTTGTGACGCGGGACGGGACCTGGTCGGAACTAGGACCTAGTGGACAACAAGCAAGGCCGAACAGGCTGGGTTAGACACGGTGAACAAACACGCGGCGCACTCAGAATTCGGGTGTAACCCGGCGATGGGGAAGATGGGGCTTTGGCCCACAAGCCATCTATGTTGTCAGAACTAGTGAGTTGGGTCGGTGGAAGGCCGACCTGAAGGGGTGGGATCACTTGGATTCAGCTGGCGCAGACCTCGCGCTCGAGGGCACTATGGGGTTCACTCTCTCACATGGTAGCAAACTCACATGAAATGGGGGTCGGGATCGGGCTCTCTCTCACCGTCGGTGCAAGCACAAAGAAAATATGAAGGGACAAACCACAGGGGAGCAGGTGGTCAGCCACGTACCTTACCAAGCCTGAAGAGGCCGGCACCGGTCGGAGACGAAGGGCACACCAGGGAGCGTGCGCACCCGGCTATCACGCTGCGTCGGTGAAGCTTCTGGTCGATCCTGCTAATACAACCACAAAATAACCACTCTACGCAAGGAGGGGGAACTCGGGGATGGGCAATTAATACATCAACTACCCTCACGTGGGAGGGGGGAAGCAAGGGGAAGGGAACACCGAGGTGCTGATCTGTGAACAGTCTTGCTGGGATGGAGCCGATTGTCCTACATGGTGCGCTGATCATAGACGTCCGAATGGCGTGCCGTCAGCGCTCAGACGAAGCCAGGGGAGTGCTGGAGTGTTCCTGAGAATTAGACACCTATCCGAGGTCGCTGGAGGGTGGGGCTGGCCAGAGAAGTGGACCTACATGATTCTGTCCCGCAGGATAGGTTTGTGCAGTCGTGGTGCAGTCACCGGTACACTCGTTGTAGAACTCCAAACGAGGCGGGACCAACTAGGTTGGATAGCAGACAGGGAGGCCTATGTACTCTCAAAAGATGGCAGCTATTGGATCACCTACCCGGGCGTGGTCACAGATGTGGCAGGCTTCAGATTCCTGGGCGAGCAGCCAGATAGGGGTGCGATGGCCGTGGTGGAACTTTCAGCATGGAAGTCAGAATGTGACGAAACCACCTTGGTTGGTTCTGGGACGTTTAGGGGCACAACGTTGAAGAAGATGTCTCAGCCCGAAGATGAACAGGTAGGGCACGGCACAAACTGCAAGTCGAGTGCACACCTTGGGTAGACTGGGTTGCACCTGATCTGCGCAGTCGCGGGAGAACAGATGCCACGACCAGTGCCGAAGTCAGAATGGTGCGCAACCACCTCTGGTGTGAAGAGGACTCGGAGATGAACGAACCACAGATGGGGGATCGGGAAGATTCACATTGTAGATGATGGTGTGGATGCTACAGTCTCATCCAAAGTTTCTGCCACTGGTCTGTGAGCAGCAGAACAAGGAGAACTTCAAAGTCGATGACGCGGACGATGCCGTGCGCGTTTTCCGTAGCATCCTACGGGGGGGGGGGGGGCTAGCTAGAGGCCCAACCCTCGATAGGGGTTGGTGTGTGCACACAGGGTCAGAGGCTTGGACTGACGCTGACGAGTGTCACTCTGACTGGTTCTTGACCAGGTACTGTTTATGCCTCTCGCACGTTGTGACTCTCTGACTTGCGAGTTACCTGAGACGCAGTGTAAGCCGTCAGTGGACGCTTTTGGTTTCTACCCTCTAGTGAGTTCTCTATCTCTCATTTCACCTGGATAAGATGAAGTTTATTCTAATGGTAGATTTAGCCTTTGTCGCTATTGATTTATGTTAATTCGGCATATAGATAGTTATTTGAACTGCTTAGCTAGACTTTACAGCTTTGTAGCCCTTGTGATTTAAATTATGCCAATATGTGTTTGACTGCATAAATGCATGCTCTAATTGCGTTATATTCACATGCTTGCCTGTTAGTTGCGTGATGGGGACCCACGTGACCCCTACTGAGTCTGGCTGTGACTCACACTTCGACTTTTCAGGTGAGCTGCCACAGCCCTCGACCACAGCTCCGCGTGCTTTTCCAGATTGCGTCTAGTAGCCAGCTAGAGTCAGTGTAGTATTTTTGTGCTTTTGACCAGGGTATGCCCCATGTAGGTGTACTCTTGGACTTTGTATATTGTGGACTTCTGCCTTTGGCCATTCTGGACTAGTATATATTCTATAACGCTCTGATATATATAAATATTTCGATTGCTTCCGCATCTCAGTTTATAATAACTGTTTTAATTCAATCTGCGCATCGTGTAATTTCAATTCGTTATACATTCCCTCGACAAACTCCCCCAACCCTTCAGGGGCCTCATCAGCCTCTTGGGTGACTTCCCCAGTTCTTGGTAACGGTAATTCGATACTCGTATCAGGTTGTCAGTACCCTGAGCTTTGGGTCGTTACAATCATCCTCTCCACCATCAGCTTGTTGACAGCGGTCGAATCGACTGGTTCTGAGTAGAAGTGTGCTGGTTGCAGGTAAGGGGTGACCAAGGTGGTCGCCTGCCGAGGAGGACGTACGAATGTAGGTGGCTGGTGCACCTGTGGCAGAATTGGTGGCATCAACAGCTAAGGTGGGAGTTGCTGGGTGGCCGCCAGGCTGGGCTCTGCCGGCTGGGGCGGGGTGTACAGTGGTGGGAAGTCGCACGGGTTGATGCCTCCCAGTGATGACTCAGCTTGCATCTCGGGCTGCTTGGAGGCCGAGGCTTGTTCTGTTTTCTCCATCAGCTACTTCTTGAGAAGTTCTATCTCCTGCTGGTATTTCTGGAGCAGCATCAGTACTGATGGGTCCATGGTTGCTGTGCTGGGGAGGGCTTCTATTGTCTCCCCTGAAGCTCCTTTGGACGAGATGTTCAGTAACACCTCCTCCTCTTTAGTTGTCACCACGTTTGCAGTTAGGGTGGTGACCACTTTGGACAGTACTTGCTTCCCCTTTGCCCCTTTCAGTATTTCCCTTGCAGCTTCTACTCTTCGAGTGTTTGGCCTTGGCCTTTCGGCTAATCGAGCCAATTCCTGGGGGTGCTCGGGCAGACCTCCATATTTATTGGCCACTCCAGCCATATTGCAGGTGAAAACCTGAATGCACTTCCTTTGTCTATGAACCTTCCTTCTTGCATGGTTAGGGAAGGTTAGCCTCTCAAATACGGACACTCTTCTTTTCTCCACCTGCTGGGGAGTAACTATATCGGCTTTGAACTCCAAGCTATCTTCATATCCATTATCGTCGACCGACGACGTCATTCTTCTTTCTTCTTCTTCTTCAACTGCCATTGCTGGGCAGTCATCTCCTTCAGCCGTAGCTACTTGCAATAGCCATTGTTGGCCCAATGAGGGGTTGCCTATACCCCTGACATAGCTTCTGACCATGTTGGTCATTTCTTCTTCCCCCCATCCCCGATGTAGGACCGGGGATAGTTGCCGACCTCCCACTGGAGGGATATAAGCTAGTCGGGCTCTTCTGGCGAGTTGCTCAAATCTTCTCCCCACTGTGGGGATATTGGCTTGTCGGGCGCATGCCCTAAAGCTTACACGGCATAGAGGATCCATGACCATTTCTTCTCTTCTCAGGGCCAAGCCAGTCTCATTCGTCCTCCCTGTCTCAGCAGGCTTGGGGCGGTGACAGACAGGTGCCTCTCGACGGATAGGCTGGACCTTCTTTGGGACCCACACTTGCTTGAACTTCTTTGGCCTTGGGGCTAACTCTTTTCGATCTCGGCGGCCTTCTTCTTCTCTCTCAGCTCTCCCTCCGGAGAGGGCCTGGAAGGAGTTGTGGGTTGGCACAATAGCGACCACCCGATCTGGGATTGCTTGGGCATTGCATCCATCCAGAAAGATACAGACACCACCGATCAAAATAGACTTTTCTGACACTGACTGTCATCCGGCAATAGGAGCAGCAGCTCTTCTTTGGGAGTTCCCTTGGTGGCAGCCCCCGGGCTTGTTGTGGTAGGCGGGGCGAGCCCTCTGTGATGTGACACGACCTCGGACCTACTAGCAAGCACAATTTGCAACGTAAACGGGCCGTAATTGGCGGCCGGCTCATCAACCATAGTAATCTCCCTTTCGGTGATATAAAATCTTTCTTTGAACTTCTTCTGCATATCGGGCCAGTCAGCAATAGACCCGGGCGGTAAGCTTGAGTACCACTCCAAGGCAAGCCCGGTAAGTGTTGAGCCGAAGAATTTCAGGAGGTAGGCTTCATCAGCAGTCAAATCTCCCATGACGCTCACATAATAGGCGATGTACTCCTTGGGAGACCCTTGCCTATTGAATTTCTCAAAATTTGGTGGCTTAGTGATGCCAGCCGGTAATTTCTTGGCAGCATAATAAGCCGGGTAGGGTACTTAGTAAATATCAAAGGGGGTTTGATCACCATTGCCCCTCTCTGCCAGCTTCATATCAATCATTTGTTCGAGCATCAACCGACCGGCCGCTGTTGAGTCGACCAGGCTTGGGTAAGAGTGGGCAGGCTGTGCCCCTGGAGTAGTCAGCATTGTCACCTGCGGGGCCATAGAAGACCCTTGGGGAGACAAAATCGACAATGGGGCCGGTGCTGTATATTGTGCTTACTGTAGGGCCGTGCCCTCGGTGTAGCCAGATGTCGGTGAAGGTTCTGCCCCTTGCGGAGGTGCTTCTGAAGACTGCCTGTTGCCCCCGGGCGCTTCGAGCAAAACTTCGATCTACTCAGATGTCGAGGGTTGTGCATTCCTCTGGTTCAGGTGACTCTTCAGCAGCTCAATCTCCTTCTGGTATTGTTGTATTATGTGCAGCATTGCGGGGTCATTAGTGGGAAGGTTGAGTATGCCCCCTGCTTCTTCGGCTGGGGCGTCCTCAAATGATGTGGAGGGCCCGCCACTAATGCCTCCAGTGGTGATAACATTGGCAGCCAGGGCCATAGAGGGTTCTTCATGAGAGATCTCTTCGACGCCCGCCTGTGCTATTTCGCCTGTCGCTCTTCCTCTTCTGGTGACAGGACCGGGTCTGGCGGCAAGTCTGGCCACCTCTTCGGGGTCGGTGGGTAGAGCCCCATATCGACCAGAGACTCTCGCCATGTTGTAGGTGTGAACCCTCCAATTCTTGCTCCTCCTCGCCATCCTCCTTGACGGCCTATTCGGGAACACCAATCTGTCAAAAGCTGATCGTCGGGGTGACATTTCCTCCCGCAAAGGGGACTGGCACAGCTCCTACGACTGGTTCCTCGACTCTGCGGTAGGCACCGACCGAGTCTTTTCTTCTTCCTAGAAAGCGGAGGCCACTGCCCCCAATAGTCTTTAACGACCCAAAGGACTGCTCCCCGAGCCGTGGAGGTAGTTTCTCATGGCTTGCTCGATCTCTTCCCGCTCTTGGTTAGGGAGAGCAGCTGGTGATTGCGTGCCGACGGTGGCAACATGAGTATAGTCTGTGGGCTCTGGGTAGGCAGCTCGATGTCAGTGCTTGTGGTGTTGGCGGCGGGCATTTTCGGGCAGCGCAGATGTGGCGACTGTCGGTTGGTAAATTGGGGTCGTCGCCTTTCATCTCTTCGGGCCCTCCTCGGGCGGGTGTAACTAGGTCCTGCTTGGGCAAGTGCAGTGGGCTAGGTTTCCTTGGGAACCCAGATTTGCTTCAGCTTGGCTAGCTTGTGAACCGGCGTGTTCTTCGATGCTGCGGTCGGGGCGGCGGGCATCACCTTCTCCTTTGTCTTCTCCAGCCCCTGGATGGAGTTGCGGACTAAAACGGTCGGTGCGATGCAGTCTGGAATCACTTCAGACCTCCGTACATCAAGGTGGACTCGGATGCTCCCGACGGTCATGGACTTGCCGAAGCTAGAGATTCGGCGCCCCGCGACAGCGCCAGTGTTGTTCCTTCGGAGCCTCCTCCGGTGAGACGCCGATCCCTGGTGAGGTGGGCTGGCGGTCTGGTGCACATGGTGCACGTTGCAGCTCAACGTCTTGGCTGAGACGTCGCCGTTGTTCTTGGCCAGAGCTCAGCCAGCAGTAGCTTCAATGGCCCCCTGGATGGGAGCGTTGGTCTTGGGCTCGTCGGACGCTTCTATGTCTAGCATATTGACGAAGGCCACCCCAAGGAAGTTGGGGAAGCCGACCACAGGAGGGAAGCTCCCGAAACTAAGGGGGACGGCGAGGTAGCACCTTTGACATGGCTCTCGACGGGCTGGGGATCGAAGGTGGTTGCCATCCTCGGTGTCAAAGTGTGATTTTCCTGCATTTGCAAAAATAGCGCAATCAGTATTACAAGAAGGGGGCCGCAGGACCCTTAATTCTGGCAAAGAGATGAAGGGTGGAGTGGTCCCACCGGGCGTGCCAGACTTGTGGACGCACTAAAATTCACACGTTGTTTATTCTTCTGATCATTTGTTGGGCAGGGTGTTTATTTGTCTATTTAGTGCGAGGGCATGCTAGTCACCTAGGTGACAATTTATTCGGGCCTAAAGAAGCCGGTGGTGCACTCGATCTGACACGGTCAGGCAATTGTGTAGTTCGGGTCGGGACCGAAACCCGCCACGCTATAAAGGTCACGGCGTCATTTACATCCCCCATACGAGGGAACACCCTTGATTAATCGCCGAAATTAGGGGCCCTGCGGCCTAAGAGAACTAATACTAACTGCACGAGAGTAGGGAGGAAAAGACTCGGAAGGGATAAAAGGATAGGTGTGGTGTACATAGAAATAGGAAATAAAGCAGGACAACAGATATAAATAATCTAACTACAACAGAGTCTAGTCCAACAGAAAGTACAGTCTAAAGTAGTAAAATGTACCACATGCCAAGTGAACACTCGGCCCGACAAACTGGCAACTAAGAACCTCCACGCAGCTCCCTCGAACCTCGAGGAAGAACCATCGCACCTGAAAACCTAGAGTGAGCCTCCTGTCACTGGCTCAGTAGGGATCCCGCGAAACCCCAACCGAGAAACAACGGTGACACAAAAAATAGGAACTATGAAAGCAGGAAAGTAACTACGGTGGCTGGTAAAACCTCGGCTCTACAGCTACTCCTACTGTACCAAAAACACGATCCGGTCTCCCGTCAGGAGAACAACCAAGTCACGCACCCGACATCTCGATTCCACGATCGAGAGACCACTAGACACGAACTATCCTAACCACGCTACCAAGAAAATGCTAGGACGCCTCAGTCGTGAAAATCGGCCCACACGGCAGGGCCCAAGCCGAAACCACATGGTCCGAAAACACATCCACGACCTCGCTATCATGA